>NMRB01000770.1:232731-266826 GCA_002633025.1 Notospermus geniculatus | reverse complement strand
GGGGAGACCTCTATTAACGACTTGGTAAACTACCGCATGCAACTAGTCTCGCGCAGCCAGCCGTTTCGTTCCGCAGTACTGCTACACAAACTTGTTCGATCCCCAGCGGCTGGGTGACCGAGACTGTAATCATACATTCTCCAACACTGGGGCGAAAGGCTTAACTACAGTATTGGAGCATGGTGCCGGTGGCGCCGGCTGTCGACAGAAAGATGCAATACAGTGGTCCTTTAAACATGGGCCATTGAACCATCTTTTTTGAAGATGGGATTTGGCCTATAGTGGTTTAAGGCGTGCTGCCCCTTAGTGCTGGCATTTGGTGCCTTATGCGAGGGTCCGTGGGTTCGATTCTGGTAGGAAGCAATGTCTTTCACCTTAGAAACCCGACTTCTATTTCATACTCTGTATAGTGGAATGCTATTAAATAAGTCCGGGTCTGTTTGTAGTATTAGGGTCGCCGACAGGTGGCTGAAGATCGCCTGCGACACCACGCAGGCTCAAAAGTAGCAGAAAAATATACGCGGTTCACTCCACGTATCGCCATCTGTAGCCAAGCCTATTAACCTCAAATCCTGTAGTGGAAGCGCAAGCCGCGAAATATCCGGTCTTTTTTAGCCCGCTTGGCCCATAGGACAAAAGGGCTTATGCTGTGCTTGGCGCCTTTAGTGGTGGTCAGTCGTGCGTGCGTGGGTGTGTCCGTAAACTTTTCCCTTGTCAGATGGATAGCGCCTTCAGTTTTTGATGGATCCTTTTCATATTGCATATGAGTGTGTATGACCACAAAATATAGGTCAAGTTCGATTTTGGGTGCAATGTGATTCCTACTTTGGCCAGTAGGGGACGTTTTGTGAAAAAATTCAAATGCCCGTATTTTGAGAATGGCTTGAGCTATCTTGATGAAACTTCGTATGTATGTACCTCTTGTTTGTGGTGACTTGCACACGAAATTTCGGCGCAATCTGTTTCTTGACTTTGCCACTAGGGGGCCAAAAGGAAAATATCAAATTTTTCCTTGTCAGATAGATAGCGCCTTCAGTTTTTGAAGGATCATTTTCATATTGCATACAGGTGTGTATGACCAAAAGATGTAGGTCAAGTTCGATTTTGGGTGCGATGTGATTCCTACTTTGGCCAGTCGGGGGCGTTTTGTGAAAAAAAATTCAAATGCCTGTATTTTAAAAATGGCTTGAGCTATCGTGATGAAACTTTGTATGTATGTACCTCTTGTTTGTGGTGACTTGCACACGAAATTTCGGCGCAATCTGGTTCTTGACTTTGCCACTAGGGGGCCAAAATGAAAATATCAATTTTTTCCTTGTCAGATGGATTGCGCCTTCAGTTTTTGAAGGATCATTTTCGTACTGCATACAGGTGTGTATGACCAAAAGATCTAGGTCAAGTTCGATTTTGGGTGTGATGCGATTCCTATTTTAATGCCTGTATTTTGAGAATGGCTTGAGCTATCGTGATGAAACTTTGTATGTATGTACCTCTAGTTTGTGGTAACTTGCACACGGAATGTCGGCGCAATCTGTTTCTTGACTTTGCCACTAGGGGGCCAAAACGAAAATATCAAATTTTTCCTTGTCAGATGGATAGCGCCTTCAGTTTTTGTAGGATTATTTTCGTACTGCATACAGGTGTGTATGACGAAAAGATCTAGGTCAAGTTCGATTTTGGGTGCGATGCCGTTCCTATTTTGGTAGGTAGGGGGCGTTTTGTGAAAAACTTAAAAGGGCTATATTTTGATAAGCGTGTGAGCTATTGTATTGGACCTTTGTATGTATTTACCTCTACATGTAGGTTGTAGTAGTGACTTCTTGACGAAATTTTGGTGAAATCTAATTCTTGACTTTCCATCAGGAGGCCAAACCCAAACTCACAAAATCTGCTATGTACGCTTTGGTGCTAAAAAGCCAAGCGGGCACAGTGCCATTGGCACTATTTTTATACACGGATAAGATCGGGTTTAAAAACTGTAGCGGAAGCACAACTTATGACAAAGTCAGACTTGGTGTCATCACAGAGACATCGGAAGGACAGGAAGATGATTCGGTGGAGTTATGATCTTATAGTCTGGCAACATCTAACTTTGACCCAATGGAATGCGGAAGTTAGGAAGTTGATAGTTGGATTTTCTACGGAACTTTAATCACACGCGGCTCTTGAATAACCGGGGGACAGCACGAACAATCGGTGGTCGACAGTCATGATTAAAAACCGCAAAGCTCTGCCAGATTACATGACTTCCGCATTCCATATGACTTCCGCATTCCATTGGGTCGAAGATAGATGTCACCGGACTTGATGCACTCTACGGACGCCCTGTGGATCAGATGATGGCTTGATAATAGCAGATAGAAAATTGTCATCCGAGTCACTTGGAGGTCATTGAGTCACTGTCACACAATCATGGAAGACCTGCAGAAAGGATGGGACTGAGTAAATGATTCAAGCCTCGACTTGAAGCCTCACTTCTGCCCTAAACCCTTGAATCAGTCCAGATGATTTTATTCTAAACCGCAATGAATTCGATAATCCATGCAAACTGATGTGCCATTGTTTAATCTTGAATTTTGTCATGGGTTATTTTCGGTCCACATTCTGACCAATGGAAATGGCGCAGCTGACCTATGGTGTCCGTTGGTCACTTTTATTGGCTGAAGGTAGTGACGTTAGCGTCTCAGTATTTGAAAAAGTGAATTCAGGGTGGGAATTTATCATGAAGGACTAGTATTTTGTAATAATCAAAGCGAAAACTACGTTAAGGGCAACTACGGAAACTACGTTAAGGGCAAGCTGACGTTGCGAATATATGGAGCATTGGAAATACAACATGTCAAAATTTGGAGCATTGGAAATACATGTCAAAATACCATAAAATTACAAGGTTTATGACGAAAATGAAGGCACCTGCGGGGTCTATCAGTTGAAAGGAATTGAATGAGACGGGTCTTAGAATGCACTAATTAGCTAATAAGCTGAAACAAAAGACTAGTTGTCGGAACACTTTCGCAAGAAATGATACATTTTGAAGGTCAAACACCTTGCCTATCATAAAGTTCGAGGTTTTTTCTACCCAGTCCACCCTTTTTGGTAGCAATATTTTCAATAGATATAGAGTACTCCACAAGTGAATTCCATGAATGGTGCCAATTTTCCAAAACAGGGCGGCCATATTGGATCTCGATTTTACTTCCTGGTTCTCTTCTAATGTACTGAGCGTGTGTGGTGTCTATCAAGTGCTGGTCAAGACACCCTTGCCACCCCAGGTTCTATGGGTTTGTGACATTGCTGCCACTCCCCGAATGTGTCATTTACATGCTTCTTCTCTCAGAAAATTGTACCTGTTTTTCATGTTTGGTGAATTTCTTTGTTTTTGATTATGTAATGTAATTTTAATTACATTAGCTTAAAAGCTGTAATTCTTGGACTTTGCTCATTTTCTGTTTCTATAAAGCACAGTGATCACATTGGACCATAAAACAGTCAACTGGATGTGTCTTTATTGATTTTCTCATAGGGGCCTGGATCTAAGCAACATGAAAATGTACAACGTCAGCTTGCTCTTAATCAGGATTACGTTTCATCATTCTCTGTCACTAGGGGTTGTCACAAATGCAGACCAGCAGACCAGCAGACTGCAGACTGCAGACTGCAGACCTATGGGTGGTTATATCCGCAAAAAGTACACGTTGACAAAACAGATCGAGATGGAGGTTACAAAATCAGAGATGTACTTTTAGAATACAGATATATGTTCGTTAACAAAATAGAGACGTTTAGCTTTTATTTGGAGTCGTTCAGAAAGGAGACGTTGTATGCTGCGAAAGAGTCGTTAACAAAATTTGGAGACGTGTCTTATCAGAGACAGTCACATTTTTCAAACGTAGCAATAATTTTAAATGGCAGGTCTATGCCATACACAGATATGGACATGATTTGGAGTCGTTCATTAATGTGACGTTGGGTGTCGCTCGTTGCAGTTAAAGGTGAAATAAAGGCCTTATATACCCCCGTTCAGACAAATTTTAATGAGGTCGAATTTGGTTGGATGTTAGTGCAATAGATTCCAATTGTCGGATGGAGTATCTATTTTCGGACGGACGCATATTCTGTGCTTGTGAGCAGCACTGATCACGTTACACGAAAACATTTTTTAACGAGGTCAAAGATAAAAAAAATAGAATCTTAATTCCTTAATACCTCTACAACGGTAAGTCGTATGATTCTGGGACCCACTTTTTTGGAATCCTTGACCCATGTATACCTTAAGTTCAGGTTTTGGTTAAGATCGGAGAGAGGGTCAAAAAAATTTTAAAATCCAAAATCCGAAATCCCAAATCCGGAACTTTTGACCCTCTCCGATCTTAACCAAAACCTGAACTTAAGGTATACATTGGTCAAGGATTCCAAAAAAGTGGGTCCCAGAATCGTACGACTTACCGTTGTAGAGATATTAAGGAATTAAAATTCTATTTTTGTTATCTTTGACCTCGTTAAAAAATGTTTTCGTGTAACGTGATCAGTGCTGTTCACAAGCACAGAATATGCGTCCGTCCGAAAACAGATACTCCATCCGACAATTGGAATCTATTGCACTAACAATAACAACCAACCAAATTCGACCTCATTAAAATTTGTCTGGACGGGGTATATAAGGCTTTAACTGCAACGAGCGCCACCCAACGTCACATTAATGAACGACTCCAAATCATGTCCATAACTGTGTATGGCATAGGCCTACCATTTAAAATAACATGTATTGCTACGTTTGAAAAATGTGACTGTCTCTGATAAGACACGTCTCCAAATTTTGTTAACGACTCTTTCGTAGCAACCAACGTCTCCTTTCTGAACGACTCCAAATCACACCTAAACGTCTCTGTTTTGTTAACGAGCACATCCGTTTTCTATTAAAAGCATGTCTCTGATTTTGCAACCTCCATCTCGATCTGTTTTGTGAACGTCTACTTTTTGCGGATATAACCACCCATAGGTCTGCAGTCTGCAGTCTGCAGTCTGCTGGTCTGCTGGTCTGCATTTGTCTGACAACCGTCACTAGGAACAAGTGACGCATTGAAAAAAATCCATTTTGCTGCCGTAATTATGGGGAAATACGGGAAATGATGCCAAAAGGCGTTCCACCTTAGCTGCAAAACGGGCCAAAAATTGCTAAGAGAAGTGGAAAATGACGAACATGGATACATCTAGACACACGACTTGCACCAATGGCATCCAACAGGGAGGGGTGGGTGGGCAAGAAGAAATAAATTTCCCGAAACAGATCAGTCCCTGCCCCAATTACTCTGCATCCTGACCAGCTGACATTCTGAATTTCCCGAGACATGCATGGCCCCGCTGCCACAGTTGAGCGGGAAGCGTGGTAGACCTAAACTGAGGGATGGCTGCCCAACGCCTTTCCTCTCGTCCCCAGGCTTCCAACAACAAACTGAATGGGAAATTGGACACCACGTGCTTTCGTCTAAAAAAATTATTTGAAAACGTTTAGTCCTACGTATTTTCAATGATTTTGTGTTCTAAGCAAGTTCCCCCAGTGGCCGGATAAGGCCTTCACTACAACTCTTGTAATGTAAATACATGCAAACGAAATCCGCTGGTGGCTAAGTCTGCCATCCAATGGTAGAACTAACAACTCACTTTTAATTCATTTTGAGAAAAACAATGAAAACCAAGCAATTCAGTATTAAAAGCCTGGCTATTTAGGGAATGTTAGTTTTATAGTTTATTATTGTTCTCTAGGGATCACAAATCTGATGAATAAAAAACCTACAAATATGGTGTTAACTCAATTTTTACAAAAATGTCAGTTACTAGGTTATGCCTCTGGACGGCAGAAGTGGTGTCGTCTGCCAATGCAAGCCCAAACCGCGTGTGCAATAATGTGCTACCAGCTGTAACTTATCGTCATGACTAGAGATCTTGTCACCTGGACAAACTGAACTCGTCACAGAGATGTGCGACTCGCCATGACAAGGAAATCATGTCATGAATGACGTAACTCGTCGACTGACTAAAGTATCTCGTCAATATTCACAGACAAGTTGCGGTGACAAGAATTTTTTAAGAGTGTTTATCGCACTTTGGCAGCGCATCCTTCCGATTCCCACTCCCACTACTAGATGATTCCCCTTTCGAATCCTACCCCCACTACCAGGTGATTCCCCTTTCGACTCGCACTCCCTCTACCAGGTGATTCCCCTTTCGACTCCCATTCCCACTACAAGGTGATTCCTCTTTCGACTCCCATTCCCACTACCAGGTGATTCCCCTTTCGACTCCCATTCCCACTACCAGGTGATTTCCTTTCGCGTGTTACATCATCAGTTTTCTCCTCCTGCTCTGGGAACTCGGTCGTCAAAACGAATAGGCGACTACGTGTGTTTTCCCAATTGTTCTTCATAAAAGTCAGGACAATTGTGCCGAAGAAAATGCCATTGGCACGATTATAAAGTTGGCAGCGTTCAAACTAGCTGAAGCTTGCGAAAGACGCCCAAAATATCAATGTTTGTTTTTGACAATATTCAAAAACGAACAAGTGACGACATTTCATTACGTTTGCAACCTACTTTTCGACGTCACGAGTTCCGAAAACGACCTAACGTTTCAGACATGGGAAGAAACAGAGCTGAAGAACACACCGATACCTGGGGGCGACGAAAGCGAATCATATGGTGGACGGTGCTTAGAGAAAAAAATGGTACTGAAGGAAGACCGCTTATGTTTAGATCATCGTCGTTTGTCATCGAGTATAATACACTCGCAGTTACCACCCAGTTCTTTGGCGTCGACTTTTAGACTGGTTCCCGGTCCCAATATCGCTAACGGATAAGGGACCGGTACTGCCTGATGTAACGACGTAGTTGATTGGCTAGCTCTTTTTGAATTTGAATTTGTAACGTCGCAGTTGATTGGTTAGCTATTTTGGGATGTGAGGTAAGTAAGCTGTTTCTCAGTACTGAGGGGAATCCTCTGTGACGTCATATTGTGGCAGCTTTCTGCCAAAAAATGGCCGCCCAACACCGGTCCCTTTCTGCGTCAGAGCTATTTTGGGACCGGGAACCAGTCTAGTCGACTTTTTGCTTTCAACCTCTGGCAACTTGGTTGAAAGACCCTGAATTTGATACCTGCAACCTCATGTTGCCATGTGTGAATGCATCTGGCAACCTGTTTCAACTTCCCTCTGGCAACCTCTTTCAACCAGCGACCAAGAACGAACATGTTCGTTCTTGGTCGCTGGTTGAAAGAGGTTGAAAGAGAGTATCAATTACAGTTCCGCATCTGGCCAATCAGAATAGTGATTCAGACCATGTTATCTGCATGTCATCACATGCCTATCCATTAAAATGGCTGACGAAGTTGACAAGGAAGTGTTCAATGAAGAAAATGAAGACATTTTGGTGGCTAATTTAGAAGAACATGTATGTTTGTATAAAATAGAACTTCCTGTATACAAAGATAGAAATAAAACACAGACTGCTAAGGAAGATTCAATTTTGCCTCCAAAAACTAAGCCGATCCCAGCAAAATCTATGAGGAAATTCCTTCAACCTCGTTTAACCTGTCAGCTGTTGGTCGCCCCGACAGAACATCACAGGTAGGTTGAAAGTGGTTCCTGGTTGCTGCAGGTTGGATCGAAATGGTTGCCACGTCCTGAACACGGCCACGGCCTTATTGTTCAGCGAGGGATTACAATATATGGCTAGAGAGACCATGACCATTCGAATATAACCGTACAATAGCGAGCTTGTTTGGCGGACTTGCATTCCTAGGACGCTGATTCCTGTCACACCTGCCTAGAAATGGGGTTTTCTATTTGGTCGCATGATGGCTAAAGGGCGGCGCACACGAGCGACAATTTTGACCGATTTGTCGGCCGACTTGGCTTCCGACCGCCAAAGCCGCAAGATTTGGCGCTTCTGATTGGCTGATGTCTAGTCGCACCACCAGTCTCGTCGGCGGTCGCCCAGATTTAGTCGCTCGTGTGTGCCGCCCTTTACTCATCGTTTCCACGAAAGTAACATCGTTATGTTGCGTTGTGCGTTTTGCCACCCAGCTTTTTCGTCATCACTAATGCATTTTGCCCCCCCCCCCNGTTTGTGTCATTATGACGACGTCAGTAATGGCGGACACTGTCGGACTTAGTCGTGGAAACGGTGAATAGAGTAGAGGTGACACCTATAGAGGCTCGTTGTTCGAGGGATGCGGTTCACCAAGCATGGCCAATCCGACCTTGAATCGTCATGAATAAATAAGAGGCGTCTGCGTACTATAAGTTCAAACCCACGCATATTTCCGCGTGCTCTGTTTTACCGTGGATAATGCATACAGTGGCGCTTTAAAGCACATACACCTGTGGGCATTAAATAATTTCAGGAACAATACGAAAGACTTCAGCATAAGATGCCTTGGAAAAGGTCATGCAGAAAACCCTTCCAGTTTGATCTATAACGAAATCTTCCACTTTCTTACGGTATTTTAGGTAGGTTACATTCAGATGATGTGTAAATACACTCACATTGCCATTACAGTCGAACCAAATGGCTTTGTAGACTAGTACAAATGAATTCTTTGAAAGAGCCCCTGACATATAGATAGCCCTGTTGATTACATTATCAGTAGAAACAACACGAATTAGTTTGATTTCTGAGGGGTACTTGTACTTGTCTTTGAATATCCTATGGGACTTGAAGCTCTCTGATTCTTGCACGTGATACGCAGAATTGTGAATCCGCCTGTGTAGTCCAATTTGAAAAATTATCATTATGCTATCGCTGTTCGGAATGGAAAATGACCAAATATTGGTTGCAAAATCTGCCGCCAAGGTGGGAACAGCAGAATTCACCATTAGTAATTCTAATGGCGAGCGTCGGAGACGGTCCCCGACCTTCGTGAAATTATATGTAGTCAAAGACACCCCTTTTTTAAAGGCGCCGAGTACGTAACGACAATGTACGACAATAAAGCCTTTATTATGATTCGACTGATCAAAATATAAATGCAGTTGCAACGTCTTATCTGATTCCGCCTGTTTGCAAGATCGCGTTGAGCAGAATCTTCCAATCATTGCAATTACTTCTCCATAAGTGTCATAGAGCACCCATATACCGCAGAAACCCTGGCCTGTGCACTTCGAAATATTCTCAAACTTGAAAACAACGATGCCATGCTGAGAAAATGAGCCATAGCAGCGAAACTGGCCTTTGATTGCAAAACGATGTTGAACTTCGTAACCACCGTGTGTTTGTTTATATGTGATTGCTCTTAAATTCTTACGTGTAGTGAACAGAAGTGACCATTCTCTATCCGATGACGAAAAGAAACACGTTGGGGTCGCCACCAACGTGACGGTGGCTAGTTTCTTCAGTGTTCCAACACGATCACCTACATGTATTGAAAGGAAAGAGTTTCGAATAGTGGCATACACTAGTAAAGTGCTAACAAGTGGTGCCGATAACGCAAAGTTTTGACAATGATTAATCAGAAATACATTAGAATATCAAAATAGCACAAATAACTGATCGCGGTTGGGTATTTTGTATTGCTCAAGCCATTCTGTCTATATGTAGTCTGGCGCAACCAGACACATCCACTCTCCACGCCCTCCTTCCTCGGTGGGAATAGATCGAACACTGTCCTGATTAAAAATACTAGGACAGACGCAAACAAATGCATAAAACCACCTTGGCGCCCGCTGGTCTATATTTAACTCGGCGTCGGTCTATTGCTCTTGGAGCTGTAGAATGACGTCACTCGTCGGGAATCCGCCGTAGATCATTTTGCTTTCACCGGTCTTCGAATGCAAGCTGCCCAGAAGACCGGGTACCAGTCTACGGTGGGAAATGCCTGATAGGTCATATGACTGCAGTGGCCGCAGTCAGTTCTTCCGTACTCAAGCCCTTGTTTAGCGACAACGCGACCCGTTAGATGGCAGCACGAGTCTGCTAACTACTTAAAAGACTGATGATGCCATCGCGCAAATCTCGTCGGCGTTTTTGTATGCCAGTTCCATACTTATCCACTCCTTGCAATGTGCATAAAAAATTTATTGTCAAATTCCTACAACGACAGTTATCTTCGGTTGATATAGACCTTCCCAGCAAACAAGATGGGGGGGGGGGGGGCTGACAGTTCTCAACATACATGTATGACATCAGAAGCTCATTAACATTAAATGGCCGCCGGTACGCTTTGTAGCTGGTCAAGCGAACCATGCGCACAAAAGGTTAGGTAATAATTGTCTGAGTAGACAATGCGTTTGGCAGTGTTGTATCATGAATGGCCATGACATCATGTGGAAGAACTATATGTTAGTACGCCACCATCTTTGTTGGAAAGGTGCAGTATTTTCCGGCTTCGAATCTTATAGGCGAGTAGGCTACATGGAATGGATTATTCCTTAATCGTTTACTAATAGATAAAATGCTACGAACCTTCTTAACCATCAGTTTAGTACCCTCCGAGAGAGGTACTCTGTCCCGTTGCCGACATATCGACTTGGTCACGTGCCTCCAGCAAACAGTAGATCTTGAATCAAACACGAACCCAAGACAGCCCGTCAGAAAACATAACACACAACACTCCATTCTTGAGCGGATAACATCGGTAGGGCTGTAAATACTGACGTCGAATGTGCTTACCTTTACATTCGTGTACACCGCAGATATAAATACACGCTTGAATTCACAGGGTAACTTTGCAACTCCGTGTCGATTTGGATATCTGCAGGTCAACGCCATTTTCCCGTTGATTCAACTCGCGTTTCGAGGTTGCCATTACCTCACTACGTACGATGGCGCTTCATTTGATTGGTGAACGATCACCGTGGAATTAATAAATACCATATCAGCCACACGCCGTCCAGCTATTTTACAGTGTTTCTAATTCATCAATTCAAAAAACAAATGTCAGCAGAGTGGCGCAATGGAAAGATCAGCGCCTGTTGTTACCTCTGAGGTTTCGGGTTCGATCTCTTGTCGGACTCAGTAATTATGTGATAGAGAGGGCGACGCTCTCTAGCAGCGCAGATTTTCTCCCGGCGCTCCGGTTTCCTCCTGTATTTAATTCGCCCGAAGCTGATAATGCGGTATTTAGCGCTCAACTCTCGATTCATTATTTTAATCGATTCAAAAACAGCGCATCCAATCACCACGATGTACAAACACTGGGCGTGGTTAAGGGATGCCCCGCATGCGATCGAATTTACTCGCCCTTCCTTTACTTCTTCCACTCTATTATCTACCCAAAGCTTTTTCAGATCCAGGAACGCTGATTCGGCATCTTCACCTAAAAAGAACATCCTGCTGAGAACATCATTCGACACGAATCGTCAGTCAGCGCCGCTGTCGGAGCCCGTGGAACCAGGTTACACAATGGATAAAGCGAAGGTGATTTCTTGAAAATGTCTTAGTGTTTCGGGGTGATTTTCAACCTCTCTTACATGCGTGCATAAAACCACGCTTCGCAGATATGTACAGTCTTGTTAAAAAATAAAAAGACAGTGATGTTTCCTATTCTGCTGAGATGCCAATGGTCATTTGCGGGCAAGATTGCCGTTTTTATGCACAAAAATATGCTGCCTGAATGATGACATACCAAATTTAGGATTTGTGGCAAATTATCATGAAAATATTCGAATTTCAAAATATCAAGAAAAAACACAATTTTTAGAATCCCCAATTTTCATTTCAAAATTAGCTTGATATTATTCCCTGATGATTTCTAAGAAATTCTGTGGAAAAAGTTTCGAAAAATATGTTGTCGTTTTCAAGAAATATCAAAATATCATCAGAAAAACATGTCATATTTTTGGGGCATTTTAAGACTTTCATTAAATTCTCCGTCTATTGAAGTAAAAATGATGGAATAATCAGTATGAACTCTTATGTTATCATGATGAGTGACTGTTGATGAGGGAAAAATGTGGAAACTGTCGAATTTTACAAAATATCAAATTCGAAAAAAACTGATGATATTCTGATATACATGTATCTCGAAAATGAGAAAAGATTTTTAAAAAGTTTCTTCACAGGAATTAGTCCAGTCAAATTACCTGATTTAGGACCCCAACCCATCACTAATTGTAAGAAATTGTGTCTCTGTGGGAATCTCCTCTGACATACCCCAAGAATAACATATTAAAAATATAGGACGAAGGAAGGGGTGGAAGGGGTCTAAATTTGCTAATTTATGTTAATTAGCCACGAACATCAAAGAAACAAGAGATACACCAGGAAATATTTTATTTCTGCCAAAACGAAGCAATGAAATGCAATCTAAATGCATCTGCTGAGTTGCTAGACGTCATAAAAATCGAAATCAGGTGTCTGGTTGAGTAGTTGGCTAATTAATAGTTAATAACGATGCTAATTAAGTGACGTTTTTATCAAAAAAATGACTTTTTGACATGAATTTGAGGATAAGGAGACAAAGTGATGAGACAATGATTCAAGTATGATAATTTGATCCTCTTTGGCACCCCATTGCTTTTTAATCTTCAGGGGTGCCATTTATCTAATTAAAAAGTTAAAACAATTGCCCCCCCTCCACCTGATTCATTCTGATTAGAGTCATGATTTCTTGAGTTACTTTTGCGAGACATCCTGATTGAAGGTGAAATTTGGAATGAAGCTTATAGACAAGTAAGTCATTAAGAATCATTAGTAATCATTAATTTAATATTAATTAGCTGTGATTAGATGCTTTTGAATTCATATGGGATGCCATGTGGGCATTAATTCAGGAAATTTACCAACACTGTCAAGAATGTTCAANATGCCAATGGGCACAAAGTGGGGGCCTGGCTCTCTCCAGATCCCTCTTCTGAGTTTTCTGCAAAGTGTATCTTATGCTCTGCTGTTATACAGTGTGCAAATGCAGGCTTTGGCCAAATTTTGATTCATTCAAAAGGGAAGGGACACAAGGAGAGAGCTGCTGCACGATTTAGCAGAAACCAGCAGCACTTTGCTGTAGGCGGTCAGAATCCTGGAACTGCAAGGAGTCATAATGACATTGTTACAACCGCAGAGGCTGCATGGGCCATGAAGACTGCTGTTAGTAACTACTCATACCACAGTCGTGATGGGCTGCCAGAACTCTTCAGACTCATGTTCCCTGGTCCAGTTAGTGATGATTTCAGCATGAGTAAAAGCAAGATGTCATACGTCATGTCAGATGGTCTTGGGCCTTACTTCAAGGAGCAGGTCTGCAAAATGATAGCTAAAGATCTCAACCCATACGTGATCCAGTTTGATGAGACTGGTACGGTTCAGAACTTGAAACAGTGTGATGTACTCCTCAGGACATGGTCAGATGAGAAAGGACAAGTTGTCACTCGTTTCTTGAAGTCCTTGATGTTTGGGCATGCCAAGGGAAGGGATGTTGCTGAAAAACTGCTTAGTACTCTTGAGGAATTTGGTATGAGGCTGGGGCTTTTCCTGAACATTGGGTCAGATGGGCCCAATGTTAACAAAACTATCTGGAACTGCCTTGATCAACACCTGAAACAAATTGGGCTAAATGGCTTGCTGGAATTCTCCCCTTGCAACATCCACATCGTCCATAATGCATTCCGACATGCAAAGGATGTTTATGGGCAAG
Source organism: Notospermus geniculatus (assembly GCA_002633025.1). Taxonomy (NCBI): domain Eukaryota; kingdom Metazoa; phylum Nemertea; class Pilidiophora; order Heteronemertea; family Lineidae; genus Notospermus; species Notospermus geniculatus. Next base: position 253,206 of record NMRB01000770.1, on the reverse strand, counting down.
AGGCTGAGCAGATGGCCATTGACCTTTTCTATTGGTTTAAGAACCATCCATGTCGGAAAGAGGATTTCTTTGATACTCAACTCGGACTAGGTCTTGATGAAGAGCTCTTCCTACGTCATGTGCAGACCAGGTGGCTCACCTTACTTCCAGCCCTTGAAAGGATTGTGAAAAATTGGGCAGTACTAACAGCACACTTCTTGAAGGACCTTCCGAAGAAAGCCAGAGAGGAAAAAACTGATAGGGTTCTTGAAAGAAATGAGGTGTACAAAAGAATCTGTTCTGCTCTACGTGGGAACACTGTTCTCCTACAGCTTCACTTTTTATGTGGTGTGAAGCCAGTATTTGATCGGATACTGGGAGTCTTTCAGCGCCAAGAGCCACTTATTCACCTCATCCATGACGAATCACTTCCTTTGGTGAAACACTCATGCAGAGATTCCTGAAGCAGGAGGCAACTGACCAGAGTGTTCGTGATATTAAGAAGATGGATCTTCAGTCTAAGGAACATCAGTTACCAAATCGAGATATGGAAGTTGGGGAAACAACCAGGCTTGTTCTCGCAAAACTGTCATCAGATCGACAGAAGGGACCCCTGATGGACATGAGGTCGTTCCTACAGGCTGCGACTCAGTACTTGCTGACTCATCTGCCAATAGGTGATAGGCTTATGAGGGATGTGGCTGTTTTACACCCTTCTGCTCAGGAAGCTGAAGATGGGTATCGTTGCATTCGAAGGATTGCCCAAACACTCCCACAGGTGGTGAAGCCTGACGATATTCCCTCTGTTGTTGATGAGTGGAGGATATACCAAGGTCAAGATATCCCAGATGAATGGGCCTGTGTGACAGAAGGTGATGATGTCAAGTGGTGCCGAATTGACCATTATTGGTCAAAAGTTCTGAAAATGAAAACTCTGTCTGGCCACCGCATGTTTCCCAATCTGGAAAAAGAAGTCAAAGCAGTCCTCTGCCTCAGCCATGGAAATGCAGATGTGGAAAGAAGCTTGTCAATCAACAAAAAAGTACTGGGCACTGACCGAACGCTCTTGACTGAGGAATCCATCAATGGATTAAGGCTGGTAAAGGATGCTGTGACTGATGGTGGAGGGAAAATTCCAACAATGACATTTCCAAAGGAGCTCCTGACCAGCGTTCGACAGGCCCATGACACAAATCGTAGACGTCTAGAAGAGAAAAAGAAGGAACAGGCTGCCAAGTCAGCAAAGAGGAAAGAAGAGGAAGAAATGAGACAGGCGAGGAAGGAGGCTGAGACCAGGGAATTTGAGTCTCGGAAGAGAACACAAAAGGAGACTGAGAAGGAATTGTCACAGAAGCATGAAAAATTGCAGAAAGAGTTGAAAGCAGCTGAAGATCTATTTAAAGAGACAAACAAAAGATTGGCTGATGCTGTTAAGGCAAAGGATCTTGAACAGATACCTGTTCTTCAGAGTCTCATGGAGATTGCTCTCAAGAAAATGACAGCTGCCCGCCATAATCTTGAGATTTGGCAGAAGGACAGGAAGTCCTTGGATGAAAAACGTATGAAACTGCTTGATGGTTCTGTGGCCAAGACCAAGTAAATGTTGAACTACATCTAGTCTCTTTCAATAACTGATAAGAGGTATTATTTGAAGGACTAAAATTTTTGTCGTAGTTGATTCATGTTGTTGTTGTGTGCCAAGCAATTTCAGGTGATCTAATTCTCTAGAAATTAGTACAAATTTCTTATAATTTTGATAAGCTGTTTTATTTAAGTTTTGAATCCTTCTAATCTTTCAGAGTAAGTCACTTGTGACTGGGGATACTGACACTCTGGCGGCCTCAACTCATCCCAGGGCAGATGTCCTGGCAGTTAGTACCCAGCACCTTTATAATCTAATGTTAAGTTTCTTATGTATCTAACTTTGCTAATAAAATCTTTGTTTTTTATAATTTTAGGTATGCTCTGGCTTGGATGATGTTCACAGATTGATTTGATTACCACTATTCAGCATGATACAAAGACTTGCCAGACACATGGACAACTTATCACCCCAGGCTTATCATGTTTATTATGTAAGTATGACCGTAGTTGCTGAACGGTAAGTATTTCACACCTATTGAACACACGTTAAAGGCCCTAAAACACCCTAAAATTACCTGAAATCCTCCCTAAATATTCCTAAAAATAATCTAAAAATGCCCTAAAAATTGCCCTAAAAAGTCCCAGAAGTTGGCTGGACAGCCTGAGTACTGAGCAACGAAATGGCTGGCTGCGCGAGACTCAAGTTACCTCAAGTTACAATGGTGCATCTTGCAAATGCGGAAGAAAAAGTAGTTCCACAATGCTCCCTAGAGGGGTAGCGAAACAAATACCAGTAGATCCTGTATTACCCGGAGAACACGTGTTTAGCATGGGCAAGTTTGAAATTAATACGCGGAAAAAGGAGTAAAATGTCCCGTGTCGAGAATCTTATGCAAATTAGCAAATCTGACAGAACCTCTTACCGGAAGTAACGAAAATGATGGCCCAAATACGTTTATTTTGCTATTTAACGACTGCCATGACCATTTTTTCTGCGACTTTCGGTCAAAGATGTTACTTTTACTATCAAATAAAGACAATCAGTGGTAGTAGGCATTATTCAGCCGAGGTGTGAGGCCGCAGTTGCGTTCGGATCGACGCGTCGTCTGCTACCACCAACTCGCAGTATACTACAAGCTTCGCTCACTGGCAAAGCCCAGCGAAGCTAAAATATATCGCAGATCGGCGCTTTTCGTTTGCTCATTTCTTTGAAATTGTGAACTTAACTTGCGATAAGTTTGGGCCATTGTGTTAAGATAAATGTTAACAGTTGACCCATGTATCGATGAGCACAAAGGCTGACAATATTGACTGGTATTTTGATTGAAAAACTGCCGTCTCAGTTGAAGCGAGAAACAAAATGGGGCCGTCTCAACGGGAACTAGTGCATTCAGTCTATTTTTTGTAAAAAACTGAAAACACGGAAACATTCAAAATATTCGACACAGGTTGACCCCCCGTTTTCAGGTCACGAACATTCCGCCCAGTAGACGAAAGAAGGGCGACTGAAGTACCGGTACCCATAGCGCGCGGTCCTGTTGATCACGCGAGATCCGTTCCTAACTCGTACCTATGCTCAGAACTGCGGTACTGGGTATACTTTTGTGGATCGAACTATGCCCAGGGTATAGTTTTGTGGGACGACATTGAACCTGGGTATATTTCTGTTATACCCAGGACGACATTCATCGATTCGGCTTACTATCCGCTCAAACAATAGATCTCCTACCTTATATTATTGTCATCTCCGTCCAACTTTGCCCACGCATCGGCTGGAAAATATCGAAATCATTAGGGGGCCTACTGATTACCTCGGTGTAGTAAGGATATTTGTATTTGCCCTCAACTAAAAATAATTTTGAAGTTATTATTCTTAAAAGGAGACTCCACTCATTGTTCGAAATTTTGAATTTTTGTAATATCGTTAATACATTCAAATTCATTGATATCTGCAACACGTCATTTTTTTTTAATCAGCAAACTGATCATTTTAAGTATTTTAATTGGATCGCAAGGGGACCATTGCATAGCATACATGATGTCATGTATGCTCAATGCATATTTATGAAGGTACAATCAATAGGCCTAGGCAGCCACAGTATTAGCTCATTCACTACAAAGGTCGTCAGCCTATAGGAGCAGTCAGCCGCGCATATTGCTAACAGATGGCAGCACAGTCTTAGCGGACCAAATGTACAGGAAATCTATTACGATCGCTGCTCGATCGATAATGACTGGGTCCGCTAGATGCATTGAATTGGGCCCTAGTGACACCTAGTGGTCAACTCGCTGACAGCTCCTATTGACACTAGTGACATCAAAATTCATGGCAGTAGTCTACATGGATTGATAAAAATTCAAAAAGTTTTCAGTGAGTGGAGTGTCCCTTTCAACATAAACTTAAACTTAAACACGGATATAGGCCTTGATTGTCCCGCGAAAGAGGGCAGTGCGTCATGACGCGGACGCATGCGCAACAGATTACGCCACAGTGAGCAAGACGTTGTAAACCGATTTGAGCCTTTTCGCGGCAAATTATGCCTGTTAAAAGCCCCAGGAGTAAAACCCTTCAGGTAATTAGAAACCCTAAACTACTACAGAAATTAAAGGTGTGCGTCAGGTTTATAGGCATTTTCTAAGTTCCACCTCCCCTCCTGAGAATCTCTCCTCGGTTCATCTTGCGTCATGCCGTCATTCGAAATAGGCCTAGCAAGTGCTTCTGACAGATTCGGCCAACGCCGTTCTCGTTGTTCATTTTGGCACTGTACATGGTTCATGAGTTAGCTTCAATAGGCAGATTTAGCAACGTCACGATTTGGCATCCCGATTTACGTTTTACGCGTATTTCAACTCGTAATAAGCGGCTGTTCGTAGAATTTCTCCGTGGAAGCGGCGATTCGGTAAATTTGCCAGACATCGTCCGAGGGATGGGCTGGGGGAAAATGCAGAAATTGATGACGTCATCACCGAGGGAGCGATGTTCGTCATCACCAATGTACCACGTGACCAAGATTTCCCGGGAAATCCAGACTGTCATTTTGTGATTCTATTTTGACGTCGGGTGCAAGGCGGTGTCCGTTGCGTTTAGTAGGGCATGTTTCGTATTCGCTGGGGCTATTGATCTGAAACTTTGTACAGTCATTGACATAAATTTATCTACGCCTGATACTAGTACCCGGTACCTTGAATATTTCAAATACTACTGTTGTTCCATATGAAAGTACATCTTGATCATAATATCTGTCTGCATCAAAATTTCGGAAATTTGGAAATATCGTAATCAGAACACTCCCCCCCCCCCAAATCAACATTTGATTACGTAATTTGTTTTGTGACTTGTGGCAGTTTCGATAGAGTATCTCAGGTGGGATTTGTTCAAATCCCTGAAACAGTAGTCTCGCTGAGCTTGTGTTGTATGAATATCACGGTTGTTATGCACCACTGGTCTGAGGTACCGCAGTGGCCGGGCCCGGTCCTGTTATTAGGCGTTCCCCGTCCGCAGAGGTCCGTGTCCTAGTTCATAGTTTTGTCGTCAGATGGCGCGCAGGTTCGATGTGTCAGGTCAAGTTGTCTTGTGACTCTTCTGGTATCACTATTTTCCAACGTTTCTTGAGAAACAAAACAAAAGTTTGTTCCTAGTGTATCAGTCGGAGTTCACAATGCATTTATTAACGTTAGGTTTAGGCCTAAGCTTTAGGCGATAACTTCATGTGTAAGAATAGGTTCATTCAGGCCTACAGTTCATTCCAAATCCCAGTGGCGCGAGGTTTTCAGCCGATATCTCTGCAATGGCTGGGTCAAATTCAACATACCATACATCAATTAACTTGTCTTTCTTGCAGGTATCTTTCTGCTTTCTTCATTTTTCGCGTAAGGCCTGCATAACGGATCCCTTTCTCAAAACCCATTTCATTTCGCTATGCTGTTCAGTGCAGTTTACACGTGCACGATGCATTGCGTCATTTCAAAATGGCCGCCACTTCGGCCGTGAACACGAACTGTGATTTGTGAAAGAACTTTTTTCTGTCACGTTTTTCGGGAAAATGACATTGATGATGGCTGTACCGCCAAGAAAGACAAGTCGATTGACGTATGTTTCATCAAAATCAGCCCAGCCGTTGCGGAGCTATCGTTGATAAACCTCTCGCCAATTGGAACTGGAATGGCGAGTAGTTGAAAATGTGACACCTTTCTTATGTTTTCTTCACCTTGTGTATTTTCAGAACACATCTTTCATTCTCGAATAAATGATTGATGGTTACAAGAATTACTCCGACCGAAGACTCGTTTCGTTCGCCCTGCTTCTCGTACAGACCACAAGGTACAACCCAAGCCATTAGAAACCCTCATCAAAAATGAACAACATAATTTAGCAATACTTGTGTGTGATTGTTTAATAGAGTTGTCGGACAAACGCAGACCAGCAGATTCGGTGAATCCATCGGCTGCTATTTCTGCAAGTGAAGACAGGTATACATGTAACAGGGAACCCATTATTGATGTTATGTTTTTGTGTGATATCAAAGAGAGGTGGGAGTGATGTTTTGCTTTTGTGTCATTCAGAGATAAACCATGACCATGATCCCAATGGGACACCCTAATTCAAGATCCAAGATCCGAGATCCAAGGTCCAAGATCCAAGACCCGATAATTCAAGATCCAAGACCCACCCAAAATGTTGTTCCAAAAGAGAGCGAACTCGGAACTCTGATGGAGTAGGCCTAGTCCTGTTGTGCCGATGGTAGATCTATCGACCCCATAGGGGGCCTACTGTTTACTTTAACTGTCAACAAGTGGCACACCTCTCCAGCGGAGTGTCATAAATGTTAATTACTGCTGCCAAGAGAGTAGACAAGGTCGCAGGCCTGATCATAGCATGGTGTTCCTTTCACTTGTATGAAACAACACAGTGCACACAGGAGAGTTCTATTGGGCGACATTAGATGACAGTTAATCGCAGTCCGATCCTATTGTTCAGCGACGGATTAAAATGAGAGAGTGACCATTCGGATATGACCTGACAATAGCGCGCTATTTTCACAACTTTGTCCACCAACTTATTGGATCAGACAGTGCTTTTAATGCTACAGCCATATCGAGAACGGGGTCACTCGCAAGTGGTGGTATGGTATTGTTTGTAAATCACTGTAAATTTCTTGTGTCGCAAAAGAAGACACTAATCGGAAAATGAATGGGAATGAATGTTCACACTTGAAATAAACTCCTTATCTTAACTTCTAGGGGCATATCTAGGAGGAGTATAGGCCTACTATAATACTATACCAAAATTGTGGGTCTTGGATCTTGAATTATTGGGTCTTGGATCTTGGATCTCGGATCTTGAATTAGGGTGTCCCGATCCCAATGGACCACGAAACAATTTATATCACACACCATGTCAGAGAGAACGATGCAACGTCAACAGACCGAGCCATTATTGATATCGCAAATATTATTTCACACAGAAACAGCTCAGGCAACACGAATGTTGCTAATAATCTTTTTTTCAGCAGGTACCTTAGCTTTTTGTCAGTAAGATCTCAGTAAGATTCTTGCAAGAAAAATATTACATGTAGTAAGATTTTGTTTGCAAAATTCTTACAAGAAACTGTATCGAGGACTTTGATGAGTAAGATATTGGTAAGAAAAATGTCACTAACATTTTCTTGTCAGAATCTTATCAGAAAAAATCTACTAAGATTTTTCTTATTAAGATCTTACTAAGAAAAAGCTAATGCTGCTCATATATGACAATGTCAACAATAATGTACCATCGTTAATCCCAGTCTTCACGACCAACTTGTATCCCAATGCGTACTTCACTACAAACTCTACGACGTTCCGCAATACCATCCTCGATTAGACTATGGGATACTTTACCTGAATGCATTAAACAATCCTTTTCACGTAATTTAAGTTTAATGTGAAACGACATCTTGGTCGTGGTGCTCAGATTCCCCGGCAGTAAGCTTCATCTAACCCGTGAATCAGAAGTGCTACTAAACAGAACTTGTTATGACCTATTATTTAATAGTCATTTTTATGCACACAATTTCACGAATGTTACCGGTCCTAAATGCCCTTGTGGCTTTCGACAGCAGTCTAAATGTCCTGTTTCTTTGCCCCCTGACATTGTTGCATGATGAAATTGCCTCCATTTCGGACTTCGATATAAACAGCTTTCGCGCATCATAACCTTTTCGATCGTGCCGAAATACTGCTACACGGTGCTACTATTCCGGCATTCTGCCATCCAAAATCGTTGATCGCTTAACCCTTACGTGCCCAAACTCGCCGTTTGGCCTGTACCACACGCCCTTGGACATTCAAACTGACATAGAATCGTGACCAGTGGACCGATTGATGTTCTCTTTGCATATTTTTTAATGCGAGACTACCCCCCCCCCTCTCTCTGAATACGCGAGATTGCTCTGTTTGAAGAAACCTCGGTAAAATTGCGTTTTAACCTTTGTCCTGGGGTGTAGATTGAATGACTCCGAAGTGCAAATCTGATTCGTTGTGACAAAATGGCCATATCTCCGGAACAGAAGCAGCTACGACGACGCAACTAGCGCCAAAAGAAAGAGGAGAAAAAAGTAGCCGAATTTTGGCCAAATTTCAGAAGCGTAGGAGCAACGGTTATCGAGATATAGACGTTTAAAAATTGGCAACCTGACGACAATTCCGTCACAACTTGCATCTTTCGCTCTGGGCTGTTTCTCTCACAGACAGTTTGGAACAAGCAGACCTACATGAGTTCGTGGCCCATTTCGTTGTCTCCAGAATGAGTGGCTTGGCGCCAGTTTTGGTTGCAATTTCGGGGAGCTAGGCGCGTTTTTTGTAAACACATCACATATTCATGTTACGCAATGTACACATTTCAAGTTAATCTGGGCGCGTAAGGGTTAATAAAAGGGGCTGGAAACTTAAGACAGGATCTGTCAACATTTTGGAAACTACCAGCCCAAATTTTCCTGAAACTTGCAAGATTAGTAGTGTTGGCCAAATCATTGGAAAATATGAAGAAACCAAAACAACAAACTGACCCTGACCTAATTAACTTAAACAATGCAATTTTGAGACCCCTCGAATCACATGGCTTAAACATCATCTGGGTCTGTGATTTCACACATATGTTGATCTGATACACAAAAAAGTAACAATCAATAAAAAGTATACTTCTGTCACAACCTTGAGAAATATAACAAAGAAATAATTTTCTGACTTGTTCAATCATATGAGACAGTAATTTAAATAAATGGCAAAAAGTGAAGAAAAAGGTGTCAAAATCATACAGTTTTTCAAAATTATGCGCAAAAACGAAGAGGTATATTAACGCCAATATCTCTTCACAAAGGTTCCATGATAAGGTTGTATGATATGAAATCAATTTCGAATCAAATATCCGAAATTTTCAAAAGTTAGGTTTTTTCATGACATTTTTTTTGACATTGTGATATCTTCGTGATAGTTTGACAATATTTTGCAATCTCTGTACATTTCGACTAAATGTCATAAAATGAAGCTACAGCCGTGCCAGTTCAACTGATAGGTATTTTCTAAATATTTTTCCTCTGATTTTTCATGGGGTATGGAGAAATTCGAGCTTAACTGTAGGTGAAGTTACAGGCCCATAGGATGTTTTTTTCTTGTGTTTCTGGGGGTCTGAAAAATTGCCTTGTCTTAGTTCATTAGGTCAGGGTTAGTCTGTTGCTTTTGTTTCTTCATACTTTCCAATGATATGGTCAACCCTATTAATCTTACAAGTTTCAGGAAAATCAGTCAAGTAGTTTCCGAAATTGGCCCATTTTGACAGATCATGCCTTAAGTTTCCAGTCCCTTTAGCTAATGGTTGAGTTAAACTCTCCCTTAACGCTAAAGGAACGTTCTAGAATACGGGCCTTTATTTCAAGAACCTACCTTTATCTCGGGTGAAAGGACGCCTTTATGTACCTTCCTTTAGCAAAAGTTGGGTCATTTCAAGAACCTTCATTCACTACAGAACATGAAATCGATACGGGTTTCTAAGGTGAAATACATCGCTTCCTACCAGATTTGAACCCACGGACCCTCGTGTTAAGGCCCGTTTACACATGCAACTTTTCATATGCAACTTCATGCAACTTGTTGCATAAACCTGATGAGACCAAAAAGTTTCATAAAAGTTGCATGTGTAAACGGGCATGCAACTTGTTGCAACTCAATCACGCTGGATGTTGCATCGATTTTTCTATGTGTAAACCGTCCCAGTTCGTTTGCAACAAGTTGCAGGTTGCAGCAACTTGCAACTTGGTGCAACCTAGTGTAAACCGCCCTTTAGGCATCACTCGCCAGTACAAAGAGGCAGCACGCCTTAACCACTAGGCCAAATCCCCATCCCCTTCCTTACAGAAAATCCTTTAAACATAAGATTGGTCTTGCGTATAGTTTAGCCTTCCTTTACAAGCCAAAGTGCAATGATTTTCTCTGTGGATCTCTTCTACCTTAGGCTGTCTAAAAAATGGTTTTCATCCTTTTATTGTAAAAAAGTGGGGCTGGCAGGAGGTTATAAATAAATGTAACCTTATAAATACAAAGTACAAATGTATACAATGTATTTAACATGTGTTGTAAACAGCATTTTAAGGACTTGTGTAGTATTTCTACTACTTTAATGACATTTTGCAAAGGTTCTTTGTTTCAGTTGAAATAACGGGAAATTTGCCAATTTTGCATTTTTATAATCTAGTTTAACCTCTTAACTAATCACTCCGTGAAAATGGGTTTTGTCACTTCATTATAGATAATCAAAAATTTATTTGGTACAATTCAACCTTAAGTATACAGCCCCTTTCATATTGTACTAAACTGGACACTTACCCGTACAGTTCTTGATTTCACCGTGAACCTCCATTACAGCTTGACTTACCACACCGCCGAGTAGCAAGACCTTTGTTGCTGTCCATACCGCATCGAACATTTTGAAACCTATGTTAGCTTACGCAGAGTGACCTTGTAGCGCAGCTGGCAACATGCAAAAATTTAGCCGTGTGGGCACGACCAAAACACATTCCCCCCCCCCCACAAGTCCGACATCCCACTTATCCGACGTCCCACAAGTCCGACGTCCCACAAGTCCGACATCTCACGAGTCCGACGTCCCGCAACTCCGACAACCCACAAGTCCGAAGTACCACAAGTCCGACATCCCACAAATCCGAAGTACCATAAGTCCGAACTCCCAACTCCTTCTTGTCGGAGTTCTGGGATGTCGGACTTATGGTACTTCGGACTTATGATACCTTTCTCTGAACGTCGGACTTTTGATACCTTTCTCTAAACGTCGGACTTGTGGGATGTCGGACTTGTGGTGCTTCGGATTTGTGGTACATTTTTAAAGTGACTTTTCCATTGTCGGACTAATAATACTTCGAACTTTTGGGATGTCGGACTTGTGAAGCGTCGGACTTATGGGGGGACACCCCAAAGATTATGGGGGGACACCCCAAAACACTACGGCTAGATTTAAGGATGAACGACAAATCTCAGTGTGATCACTCATCATGAGTAGCTGCGTGGTCAAATTTGAGACAGCTCAGATGTTTATCTAATTGCTTTCGAATGTGTTTGTAGGGAGAGAAAAACATCAACAAACAAGATTAACCCATTGCTGTCTTTCAATTACAAGTCAAATCAATAGGTGATGGTGTTAGGTTGTGGGAGATCTTTCGGGGCTACGTTGTGTGTCCTAGTGCACTCGATTCCTTGCATCCAACAAACAATGTCTAACTTATGCTGAATCGGTTATGTCGTCTTGGTACACCTCATTATTACCCAGGGTAATCCTGGGTAAGCCTTTTTGTCACCCAGGATCGTCCTGGGTACAAATAAGGTACCTTAAGCTGTGTTTACCAGACAACCAGAATGCGGTATAGGGACGCGGAATCCCCAGCGGAACGATATGTTGTATACGAAAATGCATTGCATTTTCCGCTTCCGCGTTCCGCAATCAGCTAAACGTAGCTTTAACATTACCTAGTTTTAAAATCCACGCCCGAGGTTAATGTGGTACGTGCGTTATGTAGCAGCCGAGAAAATTCTTCCAATTTCACGTTCAAGGTCCAAGATAGTCGCGTGCGTCTTGCCAATATGCACGTGACCACAACACTGATGACGTCATGAAGTACATGAATAACCCGTGTGCAGTTTGTCATTTTCATGAATTTACTTTTTCATGGCAACTTTGACGCCTTGGGACACTTCCGGCAAAGAACATGCAGAAGGATATTTCCTCGAAAGGGCTGAAAATTACCGCTATTCCTCCTCCGCAATAGGGAGACAAGACCAATCCCTACAACTTCTCATAAGGGACCCATTAGTAAATTATCAAGGACTTAGGAGCTATAGACCCTAGGCCTAGTTCGAGGCTAGGCTACCCTTCATTTCATGATTTACGCTGAATATCAACCTCACTACACCTCTTGGTAGCTGGCGACACTACGTCGGTCCACTTCCGCGTCGATCCATTCCACTTTCAGAAATAACCTGTTGAATTTCATTGGACAATTTTGGCGGTCATCGAGTCATCGTGCCCAACAGATGAACCTTGACAGGCTGTTGCACGCACCGTGTCAACATCGGCGTCAATAGCTTAAAATAGAAACATGAGTCATATGTTCGACTACCGAAATAAAACTCAGTAGTCCCATAGGCAGAATTTGGCGGAATTCCGTGGAATTCCACTTTTCTACCTGCCGCATATCATGGTATCGCGTGCAAGCCACTTCAGTATTAGTCTGGTTCCCTGACCTGCTGTATGATGGCTCTGACTGATGGTGCGATACAGAGGTCAGGTAAACGCCGCCGTCAACATGGTCAATACTGATCTAAAAATAGAACATTAGCCATGCGCTGACTATTATGGGATATCGGGGTCCGGTAAACGAGTTGTACATTGTGTGTGAAAACTTTCAAAATGCAGGGTGTTCCGAATGTTTTAGGTGCACTAGTATCAGCTCTGCCTCTGCATTGTCCTGTACAGGTACCGCAAGAGAAATAATCCCAAAGTTGTAGGGTCAAAAGGCTGCACAGTCGGCCTGATGTTCGATAGCGAAATCGTGTTACTGAGGCCGTTACTAAGTGACGTCACAGCAAAATTGCCAGGATCCTGACAATTTTAGATCACGTGATCAGTATAACGGTGGCGATGACCTGACCTCTGTATCGCACCATCAGTCAGCGCCACCATACAGCAGGTCAGGGAACCAGACTACTTCAGTATCGCATCACCTTTGACACCTGCTTTCAACTTGTATCTACCATGTCGACATCCACCACATTTTTCTTCAGCTGTCTTCCTTTTGAAATGAAAATTCCTTCCCTATATGCTGGAATAGATTGCAAATAGGGAACATCTCATTGCAAATACGCCTGCAAATCGCAGTCTCTAACGCGAGGTGCCATTCTGACAGCTGCTGAGAATCACCACGTCAAAATGCCCGTGTATAAATTCGTCGCGGGCTAGAATAAGACAGCACCGTAAATCGAGCGCAGGTGGAAAATGGCGCGGATTTCAAACTGGGTAATGCTAAGGTACCTTATTTATACCCAGGATCGTCCTGCGTAACAAAAAGGATTACCCAGAATACCGCCGAATCGGTAGATGTCGTCCTGGGTAACCCTAAAGTTCACCCAGGACCAACCTGGGTAACCCTAAAAGTTACCCAGGACGATCCTGGGTAAACTTTAGTGTACTAAAGTTTACCCAGCTTGAAATTCGCGCACTTTTTCACCTGCGGTCAAGGATCTTGAAAACGTTACTTCAGTCATATATCAGTGCACGAAATCCATCAAATCGGCAAACTGGGTAAACTTTAGTACACTAAAGTTTACCCAGGATCGTCCTGGGTAACTTTTAGGGTTACCCAGGTTGGTCCTGGGTAAACTTTAGGGTTACCCAGGATGACATCTACCGATTCGGCCAGAATACCCAGGGTAATAATGAGGTGTATACCCAGGACGACATTAACCGATTCAGCCTAACATATATAGAATATCCCGATATTAGGATAGGATCATTTCAATCAGTCTCAATGCATTCACTCTAACCGAACGCCCGGTGCTGTATTTTGCTGTTATGTGGTTTGAATCCCTCAGTCGACGAATATGGTATTGGCACAATTATATCGAAGTATCAATATTGAGAGAGCCAGAGCCCTATTGTTGGTAATGACAATTAGATGTAGTCCTTGTCCAAAGACTTCAAAGGATATCATTTATTATTCGTACTGCATTGTTTCAAGGACAGGGGATCTATAGCTGTGGTTACACTACATAAATCTCCGTGCTTTCCCAGGGGATTTTGCGGTTACACCTGTAAATCGCCGGGTCTAAATAGACCCGTGTCTGAAATCCCCGTGCTTATTAGCCCCAGCGATATCGAAGGGGCAACGCCAGGGCTATTTTAGGCACGGAGATTCTATGTAGTGTAACCGCAAAATCCCCGTGTCTATTTCTAGTTCCACGCACCCTGACAGACGGCGATGCAAATTGATGAGTGAAGCGCATGCGTATAGGCTATTTCACGCCTCCAGCAGCCACTTAATTATGCAGAGTTGCCTACATGCGGTGGCCCTATCGCCGGGATGCGGAACTTATTACCAATCGCATTTTAAGTAGTGTAACCGCTCGCCGTGTCAACGCCGTGTTTTTTCTGGTTCGGAAAAATCCCGTGTCTCAAAAACCCCGGGGATTTTGGATAGGTGTAACCACGGCTTATGTGCGCGAGTTGTAGCTTATTCATTCATTGAAAAGAGGCATATTATGTGCTGTTTCACCAGATATTGATATATTATGTTAGATGTACAGCAAGTCGATCGATTAGGCCTACTTGCGGTAAATAACTGTTCACATGCTCTCCAGTTCTGACAATTTTCAGATTGGTCTTATTTATTAATAAATCTAGCATGAAACCGACCTACCGAACCAGCCATGGCGTGGATAAAGGATCCTCCCGGTAGACTTAAAAAGAGTCACGATCTGAGAGAATGGCAATGGGTGTGGAGTTGACCCCCCCCCCNCCCCCCCCCCCCCCACACACACACACACATACAGAAATTGATAAAATTCGGTGGAGGTGTGATATGGTTGTCTAACGGAAAATCCCAAAAGTTCGGGGTAATACTCCATATTTTCTGGCTATAGCGCCCCCTACAAGACCACATGCAAGGCCGAAAAATGAAAAAAAAGTAAAAACCAAGGGCAAATCGATCAATTATTATGGGAAGTTGGGACATTGTGCCAAAGACTTAATAATGGTAAATTCACACAGAAAAATATTCATCACCACTTGAGATAAGTGGGGTGCTAAAGCGCTTTGAAGCACAAATACAGTACAGGTCACAATTGACATCCCTGAATTCGCGTGAGTTACGCGTAACTTACGCAACAACTCACGAGCTATGTTACGCGTAACTTACGAGGTGAGTTACGCGAATTTCGCTAGCTACGCAGTGATTTACAATGCGAGTTACACGATTTTGGCGAGATACGCAGTGAGGAAAGCGAAACCAAAGCCGTGAGTTACGCGTAACTTACGAGTAACTTACGCGAAGCCGTAGGGATGTCAATTGTGACCTGTACTGTATCTTGTATTTGAGACAATAGCATCTCGAATCGAGAAAGCATGACGTATCTGTGACACTACCTGAGAAAAATGGCGGGTTAAGCCTTCCGACACACAACGTATCTCGCGCTTGAGATATGACCAATATCTCGGTTCCATATTAAACTGGATCAGTGCGGGCCATCAGTTCGGCATGACGAGATAACATGACGAGATAAATCTGAGACACAAATTTTAGGTTGTGAATGTTTCCCTTTCAGAATTATAAAAACATTAATTGTACAGCATTGGTTTTCTCTCAACCATACAAGAGATACTGTGCTGTGCATTGGTATACCCCATCCAACTGAACCCTACATAGCTTCTCGGCCTATTGGCTAAGGTTAAAGTTATTATACATGTAACAGAATAGCTTTTGTGACATAAGTACAATATCGTTTGGCTAGTTTCTTACAGAATATTTCTATATTCTTTCAGTGAACCCGTTCCGTCAATCACTTCGTTGCTGTTTCCATCACCTTACGTCAAATAAAGCGGTGTACCAGACGTTGGTTGTTTTTACGTTGATACTGTTGCAATCATCCTCCACATTGTTCAAGGACGTTGACCGGCATGGAGAAAACGCGGAATTCCACGGAATTCCGCTAGACATAATTTGGTGGTCTGCAGTTTATACAGTACTATTAACTGGTGCGAAACTTGTCACGTGGATCATCCCCTCCCCTTATCTCTAATCATATTGGCACTAGCCTAGATACGAGGTAGCAAGGTGGTTGGGCTACAGAAACAATGCCGCTGTGGCGGCTTTCTAACTGCTTTGCTTGGCCTTGTTATTTCATTTCCTACATGTGTTAAGGCCAGAGTATAGCTTATTCCATTGTTAAAAGCTATAATTACAGTTGCGGATTCTTGGCGGAATTCCGCGTTTTCTCCATGACGGACGTCGACGCCTGGTATCGAGACACGATGACAACTCCACGACACCACGCATACGGTGGGCCCACGTATGGATCCATACGTAGGCCCACCGTATGCGTGGTGTCGCCAGCATGATGGCATCTTAAAGACGTGGTGATCTGGTCATAACTGGTCAAACTCGTCACACGTTCTATCACGACAAGTTTTCAACGTGTTTTTCACGTGACCAGTCAACGTTTTTATGACCCTCATGTGTGAAAACGAGTTGTCAAGTTTTAATCACGTCATGTTTTCAACCAGTTTTCAACGACCACCCAAGTGGTTGAAAATACAGTAAATGATCACATCAAAATTACGTGTCACAAAAGACAAGTTTTAACTAGAACTGTGAAATTTGCTTGACAGCAAATTTGATGGTTCCCACACAGGAAAATGGAACGGAGGTTCACGTGCTGAGTGAAAGAGCAAAATGTGCTTTACATCAAAGATGACTGGGTGGAGATGCCAAATTGTGAGATTTTTTGCTCTGTTTGGCCTGGGGGCAGATCTACTGTGAAATTGAATTGACAACTGAGTGGTGATTATATATTAGGTACTGAGTGGCAAAGGGTTAATACTGAATTCAGTTTCAATGTGTGACTCGGGGATGACTTGAAAAAAGTCAAAGCAACACATTTCCTGCAATCGTTCCTAATAAAGAAATGAATTGGTGATTTATTATAGAAGTCGTCCGGACCTCTTCAACGAAGTTAACATCCATATCAAATAGCATTAAAGGAAATGTACCTCCAAAGATGTGCCTTATTTTGATCATTTCTACAACGTGGAGTTCATGAGGAAGTCGGTTTTGCATTGGAATGTATAGTCGCGCCACAGGATCGGAACTACAAAGGTCGAAATCAGTCTAGGCAACGATTTCAGAACATGCCAAAATTTATTTGATACCCTGAGATTTTCAAGCTTTTCAGGAAATTTTGATGCCATTAGATAAACTTAACCTCAGAACATGGGTTTACAAAATTTTGGAACTTTTTTGCGTTAACTGGGCATAAATATTGCACATTTTTCAAAGTATCAAACTGTTGATATTTTGAAAAATATGCTTAACTTCTAACCAATTTACCCTAAACGTTCCAAAAAAATTTCACTACGTTTTTATGTGAGCTCTGTCTACTGACATCAAAATTTTGTGCAAAATAGGAAATTCCAAAATTATCGTAATTCTCAAATATCTCAACAACCACTCCACAGATTTTGATGAAACAAAGCCCCAAATCCTTAGAAAGTTCCATTTTATGACAACTGCAACAAAATTGACAAATTAGTGACATAACAAAAATGTTGAATTTTAAAGATTTTTTTCTGATGAGCTATCACGCAATTACGATAAAGTTGATGCAGAAATATTACCAACAAGATGTATGTACTTTCAAGTGGAACAAACCGTGTTAAAATTGGCCCAGTAGTATTTGAAATATTGAAGGTATCAGATAAATATTATTTATGTCCGTGACTGTACTTCATGTATTTATGTGGAGACTTTGGACGCCCTAAAAACAACAAAACTGATTGTTTGAGGCCTCCCCTTGTCATTCCCAATTTACCGCTTGATTGCTGTAGTCTTGCTTTCTCGCACCACAATGAAGATTTTGGTAGTGTTCCTCGCAGTGCTAATTGCTGCATCTTATGCCCTGCAGAGGTAAGGGATAAGATCGCTAATTTTGTTTTGTTGCCAGATTATGTCATTGATTTTTGGGCCTAGTACGTACGTTTCATTAGTTACTAAACACGGCGAGAGAGGTCGCGCCTGTGGCTCAAAGTTCGCACGGTTTTTGGTTTATAGCGCACGCGCAATAAGCAAACACACTTACCGCGCCATCTGTCGCCTGGTTTTATAACTAGTAATTGCCGAGCTTATTGTGATTACACCAATCTAAAAGCCCGGGTGACATACGTGTCTGAATTAGCCCCGGCAAGCTCGGCGGGTCTGATAAACACGGGTTTTTCAAACTCGGGTCTATTAGACATGGCAAAAAAATAGATGAACGCGCAAGAAACCAGGGCCCATGTTCATAAAACCTTGCTAGCTTAGTTGGTTGCTAGTTGTGTACATTGGCCTGTACAAACCGGGTAATTAAGCACAGTGCTCCTTAACGTTCAGAAAGGTTAAAAAATGCATTAAAATGAAACCTGTGCCATATTGTAGCCAATAACGTCTAGTTTCCATAACTGAAAGAATTTTAAAAATGTGTTGGGAAAATTTTGAGAAAAGTGAGTTTTGGAATTTGTGTACATTTCCCTGTACATTTGTACATGTGCAATGTACAGGAAAGAATAGAAAACACATGAAGCTTTGTCTATTGATATCTTAAAGATTACAAAATCAATTGCAAACGGAATGGAATATGTGGTAACCACTACGTTGCCAAGGTGGAAGACAAAATTTGGTTGCGTAATCAGCAGTGCTTGTTGAGTAATAGGTGGCATTGCCCCACCCTTTTACCTCAAATGGTAAAAATTGTCCCATTATTGACATCCATTACTCAGAAACGGTAACTGATTACGCAACTAAATTTTGTCTACAACCTTGGCTACATAGTGGTTACCACATATTCGATTCCGATCGCAATTGATTTTGTCATCATTAAAATATTAATAGACAAAGCGTCAGGTGTTTTCCATTCTTTCCTGTATATTGCACATGTACAAATGTACAGGGAAATGTACACAAATACAAAAACTCACTTTTCTCAAAATGTTCCCAACAGATTTTTTGAATTCTTTCAGTTATGGAAACGAGACGTTATTGGCTACAATATGGCACAGGTTTCATTTCAATGCAATTTTTTTAACCTTTCTGAAAGTTAAGGAGCACTGTGTAAGCCTAGCAACGTGATGAATATGGGCCCTGTGGTTTTGGTAGGTTTGGGATAGGTGGAAGTTCAGCTTATATGTGATTTTGCGAGTATCACAATACTGTGGCTGTGGGGGTTCTTTTTGCTGTCACAGCAGTTCAGCATTCTCAGTCACGAAAGTAAAAAAAAAACAAGGAAGTTGAACTGCACTTGAATCTGAGGAGATAGGTTTAGTTTATTCCACTTCTACCACTTTGGATTGTCAGGTTTTCCAACAGACATCTATCTAGGGCCATTGACTAACAAGTTTTTGTCTTCTTATAAAATATCATGATTGACCGTACTACAATATCATGATTTGTACCGTACTATATTTCGTACTCCATAAATGTATACAATCCTAATCATCAAGTCATGATAACACGATATTTTTCAATGACTAATCAATCATGCCTTTTTTGGCACAATCTGCTGAGGAATTACTGTTTTTTATTACGGTCATGCCTTTTTAATAATGTTGAGTGCTCTGGACTTAATCATTAGATTGATATTCAAATTTTGATCGAAATCTTTGACTATCATGTGATGTTTTTTTTCCGCATATATCTTCAGGTGAGACATGTGAAACTACTTGTCTTAACCTTTGAGTACGGGGCCTGCATAATACATTTATGGCACCTGACATTGACAAATATCTTGAGTTCAGGACTTAATTAATTCTAACTGCCCAGAGTGAAATTAACCGACATGTCAGAAAATAAAAGTAATCTCCTTTTGGAAGGCTCATTATCTTCCACACTGATATACATGTAATTCTTACTATTTTTCAGAATCCCATTGTATAAGTTTAAATCAGTGCGAAAAACCCTCCTGGAGAAGGGCACAGACTTGAGGATTGCTGAGAAGGTTCTGAGGGAGAGGACCCTGAGATTCAGGCCACACGTAGAAGCACCTTTTCCAGAACCACTCACGAATTATTTGGACGTAAGGGCGGTTCATATGAGGGAGAAATACATGTGGAATACAACATAACACAACAATACAATACAATACAATTTGTGGTGCTTACACTATTCTTTCCTTAATTGCTCACTCATCCTGTCTACACAGGTGTTAGTTCTTACGAAAGCCCAGAAGGCTCATTCAATCTTCAATCTTCAAGCTTGAAGTAGAACTTCAATCTTCAAGCTTGAACTAACTCCGACTTCAATCTTCAAGCCTGAACCACCGACTTCAATATTGAAGCCAGACAAATCATTCCAATTTATGAGTTATATCGACCTTCATCCCTAAGAAATTGCAAAATTTAGTGTTCGATATGTTTAATATGATCCAATTCCAACCATTTCCGCGGATTACTATCAAAAAATGTACAATATTAATTATTTCCACTCCAATATTCAAACTTGAACCTTCCGACTTCAAGCTTGAATCCGGAGTTCAATCTTCAAGCTTGAACCTCCCGACTTCAAGCTTGAACCAGGGACTTCAATCTTCAAGCTTGAACCCCCGACTTCAATCTTCAAGCTTGAACCC
>NMRB01000770.1:199411-223991 GCA_002633025.1 Notospermus geniculatus | reverse complement strand
CATACGATATGCAAAGTTTACAATGATCTGCAGTGAAGAGAAATTAATTAACAGAAACAGAAATTCATGAATCGACAACGGGATTCGAACCTGGGACCTGTATAACGCTATCTGAAAGAAGAACAAATTGATTAGTGACTGCGCCCACCGCGGCGAGCTGGCAGTCGGTGGATCTTTTCGTCCACTTGTACTTGAGTTCAATGTCATGATCACTTGACCATAGCGTAGCGACTCACGCCTTGTCACCTACTGACGTGTTATATAATGAGCGTGGTACAGTCTATGACAGGGTACATTCACTTGCGTGACTGTTGTAAAGACACTGTTTGTACTTGTCTTACAATGTTCCTGGTACATCCAGTGACGGCCTACGGCCGTCACTGGATGTACCAGGAACATTCAATGACAGGGTACATTCATCTTCGTTACACCGGCCTTAGAAGAACGAATCTAGAGTAAATGTTAACAGAGACTTGACTTGAGGCTGACCAAATTATATTTTCACATGCTCTCAGAAGGCATCATAATGGGATGTCCAATGGAGTCCAACCAATACAGGAAAACATGAATCATACCATAAAAAAATAATGTAAATTTACAGAAAGTGCTGGGGACTCTGCTGCAGGCAATTTCTGTAAAATACTGCAAAATTACTACTGTAAAATTAATGATTTCTAACAGTGGTGGAACCCACTTTTCATGATTCTTAATAATCGATTTCAGAAATCCTAACGCTTCAGAAGGTGGTGAATTGATCCTTGGAGGAAGTGACCCCAAATACTACACCGGTGATTTCACTTACGTCCCTGTCACCAAGGAAGGTTACTGGCAGTTCAAGATGGATGGGTAAGTTGTCTGTCTGTGAAAAAAGCAAAAGCAGTGTTGGTTTCTCGTCTCGAACCACTATGGGTTAAAATCAGTATGCCTTGACCGGAAATGACCAGAGACGTTGATATTTCAAGATCGGTACGTGTGTTCGCTGAATTGGTAAATTTATCTGCCTACAAATATCGGGTGGCCCAAAAATGACCCCCTAATGATTTTCCAATAAATTTAACACTCTGCAAGCTGCACGGATGATATTTCAGACAGGCAAATATATGGATATTACAAATTTATTGTAAAAAATCAGCCCTAAATATCAAACAGTTTTGACATGACGATAGAATCAAAATTACAAGTCAAAAATTTGATGCCAGACTGAAACAAAATGTCAGGAGGTGCAAAAGGTATCACATCGAAATTAAACACTGCGTATTTCAACAACCACAATATGGATTTTTGCTGACATTTTAAATGCCTGAAGAAGGGGATTTTCTCTGTGTATTGTACAAATTTCAATTTTGTACTTTAAAGGGCTAGTGTGCTAGAGCAACAGGTACCGAAAACTCCAATTCTCACACCAGCCATCTTGACATATCACTTCGCCCTTCGAACTATGCTCCCTTCACCCTTGACATTTTCCCTACTGAATTCCACTCGCAGCAGATTGTGCCGTTCACTAGACTCACCCCCCACTGCTGTCATCAAAAATAATGCCGAACAAAATATTTCACCAAAAAACATATTCAACGTTAAGCATACATGTACCTGTGTTCTTTATTACTTGACATCAAAATCCTTCATTTTACAGCATAATTCGTCAAAAAACAATAATTGCTTGTTAAATCGCAAGGAACATCGATACAAAGAAGAGCCAACTCGAGAGCCAATCAGAAAAGTCCTCGCATACATACATTAGTAGTCCACAGTGACATCTGAACTTCGACGCAATTGAGCAGAGTTGAAGCCAAGTAAAACATGAATGACATCCCTTTCCCGGTCATGGTTGACACAAACAAGTCCTTCCCTGATGCAAACACATGAATAGTATCCTTCTGATGTGAAGCTAGCGACGAAACGTTGTATTTTCCACAAATTTCCGACTCCAAGCGACATATCGAAGTTCTGAAGCCGCCATGTTTGCTCTGTTGATTCACCTCGAGCATTGGTGTATCTGGTTACATACACTACATACTAGTATTTCGTGTACTTCGTTCATTGCTCAGTTCCTGGAGGCGAAGTAATAGCTCAGACAGAGCTCTGATTGGCCACTCGTCTTTCGGGCGGCAGTGAGAGTGGAAATGTGGGTAGTATCAGGCAAGGGTGGATTGAGCGAGAGTAGGAGTGATAGGAACACTTGTCAGGGCAAGATGACACCAGCATTTTATTTTTGCTGTAGCAGACTAGCCGTTCTTGATATCAACGTGAAATTTGTACCAGCGTCGCAGAAAGTCCTCATAACATGACAGGTTAAATTTCAGAAAAGATGAAAAAAAATGAAGTGTTTAAGTTCTATGCGATCCGTGCATTACATTTATTTCACTTAGGCATCAAATTTTTGGACATATAATTTTGATTTTTTTGTCGCGTCAAAACCTTTCAATATTTAGTGCTGAAACTTTTGCACTACATGGATAATATCCCTATATTTGCGTGTCTAATATCAACGGCCCAGCTTTTATAGTGCTGAAATTATTGAAAAGTCCCTAGGGGGTCATTTTTGGGCCGCCCGATGTATATGTAATTAATGTACATTAAAATATTATTAAAATATTGGGACATTAAAATAATGAGAATTTCAGCCTAAGTTACGTTTTTTCGAATATTTTATCTCCACACTTTTTATTTCAACTATTTCAATTAATTAATGTACAAATATAATGAAAAACATCACTTCATGGTTTGTTTCTGTTCCACTTCAGTGTCACTGTTCATGGGAGTACAAACAAGTTCTGCGCTGACGGTTGCCAGGCAATCGCTGACACTGGTTCATCTCTCTTCGTTGGCCCAACTACCGAAATTAAAGCCCTCAACGGCATCTTTGGTGCCACTCCCATTGGGAATGGAGAGGTAAGTCAGAGTGGTGAAGTAGAATCATCACCACTATACAGTTCTGGGGTTGGACCTTTTCGGAAATTCAGCCATGTTTATCAAGAACGAGGCTACATGTCAGTACAATAGCCGAGTGTGCTATTAATAGCCGAGTGTGTGCATAAAATATTTTTTTTTTACAAAAACTAAGTTTTTCTCGTAAAAAAACTAGTTTCTGTCAAAAACCAAGTCTTATAGAGACAAAAACTTTGTTTTTTCCGTCATAAAATATAGTTTTTTATTAAAAAACTTAATTTTTGTCAAAAACCTATATTTTATTAGAAAAACTGTTTTTCCCAATATGACAAAAAATCGTGTACATGGAGACGAGGTAGAAAATATACTGTATACCATGCAATAAACCGCGCATGGGATTTTCCCGCCAGCGACCAATATATTGGTAAAGGCACCCGTCTAGTTATTTGGTTTTGTGGTTTATTACTTAATCGCTGTCAGCCACGATGATAAATTTCCTGCTTAGGCGAATTACATGATTAAGGGCCAATTCATAAGTTTGCTAGCGGACCGTCAAGCGCGTGAAACCGATGGCAGGTTTTCAAGACGTGAAGGTGCACACACATTGAAATTGATCATAGTCGGCGTAAAATTCGGACGGAGTATGTCGCACGACCATAAAGTGAAATATGACATCGACCCAGTGCCATGTATAGTCAGAGTGAGTGAATTGGTCGCTGGTGGGAAAATCCCATGCGCGGCTTATATTTACCTGATATACAGTAAGTTTCGTGATGAAAACTAGGTTTTTGTACGCCGTTTGTCCAGTTGTTCAAGAACCCTTTATTTTCTAAAATAATTTTATTTTCTAAAGTAATTTCAAAAATACTGGTTTTATAGAAGAAGTTTTTTTGTCTATAAAACCAGGTTTTCAAGCATAAATATAGGTTTCTTGGCTATTTTGTTCAGTTATTGCAGAAAAACATTTTTACACAAAAACATTTTTAAAACATTTGCAGAAAAACATTTTTACACAAAAAGCTAAGTTTTATTCCGATGATTGAAGAAACCTATATTAGAGAGCTTCTGCAAGCACCCGGTTAGGCCATACGACTACGTTTATCTATTGTTTGGGTGCACTCATACAAACGTCGTCGTAGAGCCTAACCGGGCGCTTGCAGAAGCTCACTATTTTATCGTAAAAAACTTGGTTTTATTGAAAACAACCATATTGAAAACAAACATAAGTTTTATGACAAAAACTAGTTGTTTTAGGAGAAAATCTTACTTTTTGTCAAAAAAGTAAGTTTTCTTAAAACTTTTCGTAAAAGCGTTCGTAAAAATAGGTTTTAGTGCAAAAATATAGGTTTGGACAATCCGCTTGCCATACGAGTGTACCATTAAAGGAGCTCGACGTCCAAGTTGTAAACAAACTGGTTTGTTTACAAACAGTGGCCAGCAAACTAGTTTTATTCCTTCGCGAAGGTGGCAGCACCAGTAGCGCCCCGTGATCGTTAGACTGGTGCCCGGTCCAATGCAACTCACTCAACCACTCACTGATTCTCTATCCACACTGTGCTGCCACCTATTATCGGTGATATGTACTGAAGTGAATATGTAGTCTCGCGCAGCCAAACCGTTTCGTTCCGCAGGTACTGCGACACAAACGTTCGATCCTCAGATTCGGCTGGGTGACCGAGCGACTGGGTGACCGAGACTAGTGAATATCGTGTTTACAACTTGGACGTCGAGCTCCTTTAATAGCACACTCGGCTATTGTACAGCCAAAGTACTAGCATCTGATAGTATCACAGGACATTATTTCTCAGTGGCCTTGTTGTGAGATAAACATGGCTGACTTTCCGAAAAGGTCTATTGCTCCCGGTCTAACCCACTATTCGGGTGCTAGTACAGTGGCAACCAGAGCAAAGTCGAACTCGTCGTCACTCTGAGGAGTCAAAAGACTGACACATGACCTGTGACGTCAGGTTAAGGTATCGATTCCGGCCGGACGCACTCGGCATGCGTTAGTAGATTCGCAATTGGACTCAGATTTCAGCTGGTGGCATCTTCTTCAGAAGTTTAAAAGGTTACCTGAGAAGCTTTTATCGACTTCTGGTTTTCTGCGTAATACTATAGAGCATTAGTCAGGCAACATGAAACTGCAAACCCATGAAAATCGGGTCACCCGTTACAAAGTTATGGCAATTTAAATAGGACTACTACACACCCCTGACAACCATGTCAGGCAGCGGAGAACAGCACATTTGATGTCATTGGATTTTGTAAACATGCAAAAAACATCAAAATAACTCATTTAACTAGGGCAGTTGGGTGTAGTTTTGATGTATTTTTCTTGTTCAGTCAGTCGTACTGCAGTTATTTCCCTCAATATGGATTCTGAGGGCAATTTTAGAATTTCTGGACAGCACAATTTACCTCACGAACCCGCCGCCTGGACAGCCATGGATACCAAGTTGTTTGGTTGTCAGGTAGAAACAACAATTTGGTATAACACTGTAATTAATGGTCCAATTTTCATGCAACTTTCACTGAAATGATCTTTACTCCAACATCTTTCCAGAGAGGCTGAGTGCTGGGAAGCGTCTCAGGTAACCTTTAATTCTGCATCTCTCTCCTTTCAGTATATAATTGACTGTAACAAGGTCCCCACTCTGCCTAAGATCTCGTTAACCTTGGCTGGTAAGGACTTCACTCTTGAGGCCAAGGACTACGTACTGGTTGTAAGTATAAATCCCCCATTCGGAAGTCCTCTGACTTCGAAAAGTCCTTTCCACACAACCGTACATATGGCCGGCCTCTTCTACCCTGAAGCAAACCTCGTATATCCTTCCTTAAATTCCTTTATATGGACCCTCCTGAGATTTCACTCATCAAATGCCCTTTATACAACCTTCTACTTCCTTACACAGTAATCTTTGTATCCCTTCTTTTCAAATAATAACAACGTGAGCTCTTGTATAGCGCCATTTTACTGCAATGCAGTGCCAATGGTGCATCACATTGTTACCCCAGCTGTACGTCTGTTCATTCAAATTTCAGTTCTCGACTCCCTGGGAGTATTACAGTCCCGGCAGCCGATTTCAGTGCTCTTGGACTAACATTCACATGGACCATCACTACCAGCCAGGTACCCCTTTTAAATCCGGGTGGGTTGAAGCAAGTGAGGCAAAGTGACTTCCTCAAGGTCACCGGCGGGCATTTTTTTGGTCAGGACTGGGAATCGAACCCGGAATCCTCTGAACTGGAATCCGCTAACTACTAGACCACGCCACTCCTCACGTTCAGGTGGAACCGTGGGTAAAACTGGGGACAAGCTTACTACCTATTTACCTACGGGAATATAGGTAGTAAGCTTGTCCCCAGTTTTACCCACGGTTCCAGGTAAACACTACCTCCATTAATAAGGAAGGCGCCTGAGAATTACTACGGATAGGTAATATTATTTGCTATTGTTCGCGCTTTTGAGCAAATAAATTTATTTAATACATTTATGTATTACCCTTTTCTTTGGTAAAATCGAAATTGCCGTTGGCATTGGTAAAATTTACCCGCGGGGACTATTCCATTTTTTACAGTGTGGGCCATTTTAAACACGGTTTGTTCCACATAAAAATATATCTTGTTGCTCATAGTTCTGGAAAATTTGGAAAATTTTGGAAAATTGAAGATATCGTAATTATGTAATACCTCATTAGAAAAACACTAAAAATCAAACTTATTATTATGTAGTGCTTTTGTGATTTTTGTTGCAGTTGTGATAGAGTGGAACTTTCTAATCATTAAAATATGCTGAGATTCCTGAGTGGTTGCTGAGATTTTGAGATTATCAAAATTTTGATAATTTAAGATTTTCGTGTTTTGTAGGAAATTTTGATGCCATTAGATAAAGCTAACGTCAGAATATGGAATTACGAATTTTGGACCGTTTTGCCTAAACTGGGCACAAATATTGCGCCCCGAACTTATAACGGATGTCTATCTCTTAGACAAGTCTAGCTCGCCAAGACAAGTCTAAATCAGTCGTCTAGCTTAAACTGCGATTACAGAAGGATGTCTAGCTCAGACGTGTCTAAAACTGCCGTCCAAAGATAGACAACGGTGTCCAAATAACAAAGGAATCGCAAAACATGCCAGGGGGCTTGTTTTGCAGTTGTCTAAGCTTGTGATTCATTCATAATTTCAAGTTTTATGGTCTTAAAAGGTGTCCTAGTGGCCCTAGATTATCTGCATGAAAAGAAAATGTGGCTATGAAAGATATTCAAGGAAATATGCCGGAAAATTAGGTGGGCATTTACTTTTGACTAAGGGTGAACTATCCATCCATTCACAACAACAAATAGGCCTGTGTGACGAATGTGGTGCGATATGAGGTCATCTAAGTTATGCCACTTCACAATTGCATTATATAATCGTCTCAACAAAGGCACTGCCTTTGTTGAGACCATTTAATCACCTGTTGGACCTGACTAGCTAGACCGACACCCTTGCGTTGTTCGAAATTCCGATAAACACGAGTGTTTTGGTAGACTTGTCTAACAGTTGTCTTACAAATGTTTAGGCTTAAACAAGTCCAAGTTAGACGGGCGAAAAACACCTTTTATAAGTTCGGGCCTGGTTGTTTAATTAGAAGGCCTGTAACTACCATACGCCCTCTATTATCAAAAAAAGTAACTTAATGCCCACCCTTTTGATTGATTACTGAGTTGTACATTCTTGGTACTTATATATTCTTCCTATTACGTAATAACGTCCAAATTATTACGTAATAATTTCCAAATTTCCAAAATTTTGATGCACAAATAGAACCAAAAAGATGTACTTTCATATGGAACAAACAGTGTTAAAATTGGCCGAGCAGTATTTGAAATAAGTATCAGGTGTAGATAAACTAATGTCCATGACTGTTAATGGTACATGGACCATTTCCTTCTAGTTCGCCCGTCTAAGTCGTCACAGTGTGCCACGGGCTTAAATTATGGGCGGTTATTACCGCAAATAAAGGACGTGGAGGCGAAAACAAGGACAGTTGGAACGAGAACGTTATGTAGTAAAACGAAGACATTATGTTGTAAAACGAAGACATTGTGTACTGAAATAAAGACATTGTAATTTGAAACAAAGACATCGTATCTTTCAAAACAAGGACATCCACACACCATGCATAAGACCTATGCACGCGACGCGAAGACATCATACGACACGAAGACATCATACAACACGAAGACATTATACGACGCGAAGACAACAGGTGGCGCTCGCGTTTTCTTAAAGGGGACCTGTTCACCTTCGGACAAATTAGACAAAATTTAAATGAGGGAATTTTTACTGAGAGTTTGATTGGATGTTGGTGCATGGTGGTGTCCCATCATGCCTCAGCACGAATAGATAAAGGGGTCGCTGCATTCGCTTTCGTGAAAATCGGTTTTTACTGTCGTTGAGCCCCATGGATCAATATTTTTTTTAAAATTCCTTCGCAGTGCCTTAGTACTAGGATGTACCTACAAAACGTTTTGTGCAGAACTAAAATGATAGGTGGCGCTGCTGAGATATTAGTACCTTTACGGTTTTGGTTCTGAATGGGCTAACATATTGACGTCATTATTGTACATTGATCAATTTACGCATGTCTGTGAATGTCTGTGCATGTCAGACTATGTTTCGAAAATGAGAAGGTCCGAGCATGTTCAGACCGTCTCTCGTTTAAATTTTGTATGACGCCATCAGATTATGCAAACTAGTTAAAATGTCGGTAAAGGGTTATCTCCACTAGGTTAGGATGGCGCCATAATTTAGCCATTCATTAGGAAGTGAAGGATGGAAGGGCTAGGAAGTCCTAAGCATTCTGCTGACAAAATGGGGGAAGGGGCCAAAATGCGGCAAATTGCATTACGTAGCCTACGGAAGCACAGACATGTGAAGAAGATGAATGTACAAGAACCCAGAACCTTTGACCAGAAACGTGAAAGTATTGATATGTCAGCAGCGCCACCTATCATTTAAGTTTTGCACAACATCCTAGTAGGCACTGCGAAGGAATTTAAAAAAAATATTGATCCATGGGGCTCAACGACAGTAAAAACCGATTTTCACGAAAGCGAATGCAGCGCCCCCTTTATCTATTCGTGCTGAGGCATGATGGGATAGGACACCACCATGCACCAACATCCAATCAAACTCTCACTAAAAATTCCCTCATTTAAATTTTGTCTAATTTGTCCGAAAGTGAACAGGTCCCCTTTAAGAAAACGCGAGCGCCACCTGTTGTCTTCGCGTCGTATAATGTCTTCGTGTTGCATGATGTCTTCGTGTCGTATGGTGTCTTCGCGTCGCGTGCATAGGTCTTATGCATGGTGTGTGGATGTCCTTGTTTTGAAAGATACGATGTCTTTGTTTCAAATTACAATGTCTTTATTTTAGTACATAATGTCTTCGTTTTACTACATAACATTCTCGTTTCAACTGTCCTTGTTTTCGCCTCCACGTCCTTTATTTGCGGTAATAACCGCCCATATTAAATGCTATGTTCCCACTAGAGCGAACGTCACGATTGGCCATTCGTAGCTGATCGTGGAATGTTTCTGCAATTATCTGACGTTTCACGTTTGGATACGAGGTGATGCGAGTCGATACGTTCTGATGCGCTTGGATGCGATATGGTCGCGATTGGTCAATTTCAGGTGGCATGAATGGCGCCACGATTGAAATCGTGGTCTTAATCCACGATTAAGACCACGATTTCAATCAGGAAACTAGCAAAATTTTTGAAACGTCCAGAATTTTTCCTACGATCAGTACGATTGCCACGAACTAACCTCAGGATCTGATAGGACCACCACGATTACTCCACGATTAAAATCGCGATTCGTGATAGTGTGAACAGAGCATAAAGACAGATTTAATACTACTCGGTCGAAATGACATATTGTCGACACATATTCCAGATCTATCAAACCAAAATGTCAATGGCAACACAACACATGTCTGACAAGCTCACTGAGTGTTGTGGATATAAAACGGCATATGTGTTGTGATGCAGATCATCATCGTTCATCCGGATGATTTTGCACTTTGGATTGATGCTGTATTTGCCCAGTGTTCACTACACGTAGCGGTTGGAATGCTCGTCATTGCGAAAAGTTCAACTGTTGCATGTGTGACCTCCAGCGTTGTTGCCTCTGCCCACTGCTTGAGAGGGTGTTATAATCTCCCCACTCCTTTCGAAGTTCATGTCGAATTCCATTCACTTCTCGTTCTAGGCACATGTTAGGCATTAAAGTTAGTTCAATATCCCTTCCATTTGAATATAATTTTCCTGAAAATCAATTTTACCGCTTAAAAGCAAAGAGCCAAAACGTATCGAACCCGAATTCAGTCAGAAGGCAAGCGAAATGCATGTTTGGTTCACTCGCTTTGAACCATAGATCGTCGTAAATTCCCCGGCCAGAAGCCGTGTTTTTGATATGACGGGGTTTGTAATTTATGCGGCAAGCCTTGACAAATGTTTGCCATTTACGTAGTTTTTCACCCGAAAGTATACCGTTTAGCAGCAGGAGTGAATAGTACAATGTCCAATTTTTCCATTCCTCTGCCGTTAGTTTTGTCCTTAACACTGCCGATCCGTGTTGACCCATTTATCATCGCAAGCTTGTCGTCTATTCTGGCAAGATCATCTTCTGTGAGCGTTTTATCGTCGCGCAAGATTTTCATAACTAGCACTACCTCGGGGTTCTAACAAACCTTTCCATTTCCCTTTTATCTGTTCAGGTTCACCAAATGGGTACGACGGTCTGCCTAAGTGGTTTCAAAGGGATGGACGTTCCACCTCCGACCGGCCCGTTATGGGTCTTGGGTGACCTTTTCATTTGTCGTTTCTACACAAAATTTGACATGGGATCGAACCAAGTGGGATTTGCTCTTGCTAAATACATGTAATCTTGACGTGCACTCTTAAAAATTCTTGTCACCGCAACTTGTCAGCGAATACTGACGAAATGCTTTAGTCAATCTGACGAGTTACGTCATACATGACACGATTAACTTGCCATGGCGAGTCGAACATCTCTGTGACGAGTTCAGTTTGTCCAGTTGACAAGATCTCCATGTTATGACGATAAGTTGTTGGTGGCGGGACATTATTGGGCATGCGCATCCTTCACATGCATCGCTCAATTTCAAACGCTAAGCATGTGCTGTCAGCATCGTTGCCTCATTAGCCGAGTGGGTTTAGGGGTTAGGTCAGTAGTTTGTATGTTACTTTCATAGGTCGTAGGTTCGAATCCCATCGTAGGTTTAGAAATTACGTAGGGTTTATACGTATCTGTTGTTAGTACTTGTAGCTACCATATCACAGTGTCTTGGCGCTTAAATTTTAATTTGTACTCAAGTTAGTAATGATTTGAATTTGCTTGGCTTTATCTTTCATATTCAGCCTGAATGACAAGATGTATTTGTTTCAATGATAAGATTTTTTTGTCCGAAGTTTTCAACTTGTCAATTGACAAGATAGACCCTGTCAATTTAAGCATATGGCTGAAAACGAGTTCCAGCCCATTTTTTTAGAGTGTGGCATTTACCAGAATGAGCGTTGATACATTGAAATTGCGCATGTTTCACTGCTTTTCAGGCAAGCAGAAAAATTCCCACAAATCAGTGATCGTGCCTAATCGTGTCCGTTTTCACCCTTGTTGTGTGATCTACCTCAATACCTCACTAAGTGATGGTACGTACTTTAATTTGTCCTTTACATTCACAATCAAGGTACAACACGTGCGAGAGTCACACCTGTGATATGCAATTTGTTGAAAATCAGGGGTCGGAGTAAAATCTGGCGTATGGGGTATGGCGAATGGCGAATGGCGGATGGCGGATGGCCGGTGTCGTAGAATGTCATGCCCCCCGATATGAGATGCCTCACAACAATAGATTCTGACGGAATAAGCAGCAGCTACAATAGGCCGGACACTAACATACAGGAACTTCTGTTACCAGATGTCCCCTGAACAAAAGAAGCGGGCATCTGATATCGGGGGCATTACATTCTATGACACTTGTCCACTATAGGCTGAGTTACTGTTATTACTTTTTCTTTGAATATACATGTACCAACTATTTCTTAATTTTTGCAGCGTAGTTCTGGTAACAAAACATTTCCTCCTGTTTAATATGAAAATGGACATGCTGAACGCATTTTACCTTGTTACCACCCACAAACAAAACTTGCACATTTTCAAGATGGCCGCCCTTTTAAGGGGGCCAAAGGTATTAACAGTAGGAGTGAAAAATTTGATGTCTTCAAATCATATCCACATGGGTATCAAATTAACGGCCTCAGTGACTACAACATGGCGTGGGTTTCATTCCACAAAATGTTCGCTGCAACTCTTTGCAGGAAAGGGAAGGAATGTAGTGCCTCTTTAAATGAAAGATCTTTCTGATTAGAGTAATAGCTAATCTCCACACCTCTGTGTCCTGTGTGTTTGTTTAATAGTACCCACTCACGCGATTTTTATGGCGGAGAGCGGCAAAACGCGGTGATTTCACAAGCCATAGAAATTTGGTGCTACGTTTTCAATGGTAGAAATCTTTTAGTTATTGCCTGTTCCCCGTGAAAACGAAAGGCCAGCGCGAAGTCGCGACGTAAAAAAGCGACAGTGGGTTCAGTTATTTCATCGATCGACCAAGACCCCGATGATCTCAAAAGAGCCGGCTCTCCACTCCAAGTCCAATATGCATGTAACACTTTTTTTCTCATGGGTTGTAGGAGTTTCAACACACGTTGCAAGGTAAGCCGTGAAAGTGGATTCTTATCAAAAAAATTCATTTGGTTCATGAAATAGGGTGTTACATTGCTAGAAAAAAAGGGATATAAATTATCACTGGCTTGACTGATTTGTATGAAACAAAGACTATTTCTTATGAAAGAAGTCCTCTAATAGGATCCATAGAGACTTAGATTCTGAGGTTGACTGCTTTGGCCAGGATGCTGTTTTGGGACACGCTGTATATTTGAATAACTTCAAAATGATTAAAATGGTACAATGAGTCAGTTGAATCAGAAAGCAGAAACTGTTTTACGAAAAATAATACGGATCGATAAAATGACGTTTGCTGAGTGGTTGAAAAATCATGAATAAAAAGATCTGAAAATAGACTTTTATATCCTAGGGTCGAAACCGATAGCTTGCTTACACAGCATAAAGCGCCTGACTTGAAAACCTGCCGTAATGCATTTTTCAAGTTCTAGGCTGGTTTCGACTCTTATCAATTCTGCTCATCTGACACAAATGCAATGGGGAACCCGCCCTGCGGCTTATCCCAACAGGTCGGAGCTGCGAGCGGTTGTACCGGAACGACATTGACGTCATTTTAGGTCTTGACGTTGAAAACAATTTCATGAAAAAAATTCCTGTTCATTTTTCTACAGCAAAAATGACACAAAAGACGTTGCTTTTATCGCCATCGTATCTCTTCATTTTAAGGAAAAAGGAATGAGATTAAAAGAAAATTTCATCTGCTACACGATGATGTAAGTTTTACTCTAGGGCGACCAACACAAATGGTTTATTTTCAGGTCGTGGCGTTAGTGTGCGCGTGCCTCATTGCTGCTCTTCCGTTTTTCGTTCACAAAGTGACCTTTATTTTCAACATTTAGGTCTTTTTACACGGTGCCGGTACGTTCCGGACCGAGACTAGATCGAGGAGGGTACGGTTATTTTTCCCCGTGTAAAAGCGAAACAACTGACCTCCACCTCGGGCCAGTTCAGTTCGCCGAGTGAGTCTCGGGAAGGTGGAGGTAGGTTCAGGCTGGTTATTCTCTCTGTACAAGCGAAACGACCTCCACCGGCCTCGTGCGGGATTGAGCACGCTACATGAATGGCATCACTGGCGCATTTGCTGTAAGTTACCGGTGAGGAAATCACGCACGAGATTTCTCAAGCACTGCTCATGTTGTTAGAAGCATAGTTTATCGACTTTTAGTGATTATTTTTGGGATATTTCTTACTTGCGATAACCATGATAACTGTAAATGTTGATACACGCCATGTAGTGGCACGCATTTGAACGAACCGACCTCGAACTAGAGC
This sequence comes from Notospermus geniculatus, assembly GCA_002633025.1. NCBI lineage: Eukaryota > Metazoa > Nemertea > Pilidiophora > Heteronemertea > Lineidae > Notospermus > Notospermus geniculatus. The sequence continues at coordinate 210,015 of NMRB01000770.1, read as the reverse complement.
GAGGCGGGTTTCGGAACCCGCACCGTGTAAAAGCGATCAATCCATCCTGAACCGAACCCGCCCGAGGAGGGTGGGGGTAGGTTTCCTCGAACCAGCACCGTGTAAAAGACTCATTGTCTGGCAAGCCTGTACATGTCTGGCAATACTTTCAGCTATATCTCAGTTGTTCAAGTAGCATTAGGTTTTAAATTTGGCGTGTACTCATATTCTGGTATGGTTGTTCTATTTGTATGCGAATTTTCGAGCAGAAATGCTGTGAAATGCTTTTTAAGAGTTTTTTGTGGTAGATTTTAGAACGTATAGTGGTTTCTGAACGATAATATTCTCAGAATATGACGAAATATGATGTCGGTTGTACATGTATATATAGGGGCCTATTAGAACTTACAATTCCTAACATTTTGCCTTTCTGATAAGTTGGTGAAATGGCTAAAGTTAACGTTGCAGTGGGAAACCTCGGCAGATTTTGAGGCTATTGTACAACAGGATTTGACGCGCAGGGATATTACTTTATTCGCGGTGAGTGAGTCCAGGCCCGTAGCTAGCATAGGGACGGGGGGGGGGGGAATGCCCCCCCCCTGGCCAATTGTTCAAAAAAAAATTTTTTTCAGCAAAATCAAATGGGATAAAAGATAAGAATTGTTCGTGTCCCAGAGTGCAGGAAATTGACCTCAAATCGCATCTCAGAGCTTCTAATTTTCAACATTTTTCTGGGGGAGGCCCCCAGACCCCCCACAAAACAGGCCCCTGTGGCGCTCGAACGCCAAGCCTACGTCCGGGCAGCTCGTTTGCTTAAAATGCCCCCCCTGGCGAAAAAAAGCTAGCTACGGCCCTGATGAGTGAACTGGTTTATTGCTGTATGCACCCAGTGCGCAGGTAGTACTGAGTAAATCACCGTTATGTTGTTTCGCCTCACACGCGCTCTCTCGCGCGCGCCTGGATAGGACTGTTAATCGTTGGTTTTACTGCCTACGCCATCAAGTATGTAATGCCAATGTACTGTATGCCAAAACACGGCAGGTGAAGCCTGGGGAATGAGGCCGAGTGCCACACCTGAAGTCACCTTGTGAATCCTGTCGCTACCAGGCTAGGCTTGTCATTGTTATTGGTCCCACGATGGAAGAATCAGATCAACACATACCTTCACCATATACCTTCAGTCTCCGTCCTCAAATTTTGATGCTGGTTCCAGTACGCACCTGATGGATGAGTTCAATACGGTTGGTCTACATGTACACTACTCTCCATAAGTTTGGGAACATACACGTTAACATGCTTTCCTAATTGCAACATATTCTGCTGCCTTCTGTATCCACGGGATGAACTTGTCACAAACTTGGTCAAGTTATGTTCTCCTGACATTTTACTAACTAATAAGACCATTATTTTGTGCCCATCAGGAAAGTTTGTAAAAATAATAACTTTGAAAATATCAAAATCTGATATTTTCATGATATTTCACAAAATTTATTACCGTATCACACAAACATTTTCATTTCTTTTTCATACGACATGTACTACATGATGTAGGAAGATAGTCTTAATCCGAAAGGTGCTATTTATGATTCGCTGACTGGCACCAATAAAGACAATGAGACGATTTATAGCCATTTATCATTTTGATAATTTGCCATTATTTTTATATTTTCAACATAAATTACAGAATTATATGATATTGAACCACCGAGACCTCAGTTACGTTGATACCAATCTGCCACATAGATATGAGAGTGTCTTGATACGTTTCAGTCCCCCTTTTGTGTAAATTTCGTGACAATATCAAAATCAGCATAATCAAGGGGGAACTGATATTCCATCGCATTTCGAATATTCCTGTTAGTATGAGTTTCAAACCTTCAGTAATTTATATTGCATGGTCTTGAGATATCAGAAAACAAATGTCATTGAAAAATCTTTGTGTGATGAGGTGGCAGATTAAAAATATCAACAAAATATCAAAGGTGCTGGGGACTTAAGATAGGTTTTCAACTTTGGGGAAATCTCGGAAAGTACAAAAGCTATCTTTTTGAAACTTTCATGGTTGACACTATGGTCCATATCAATCATCATGACATAATATCAACCGGCTCCTTCTATTGTTTCACCACTTTCTGTAATTAGTACTTTAGAGCTCTGTACGGGAAAGCAGTCATTAGCAGTTTGTTTCAAAACCTATCTATGTACAGCCTGGACTATGTACTGTCACATCAGCCAGTAAAAAGTGAAGTTTTCCAAACAGGGATAGTTGAAAATGCATCATTTTTACCGTAAGATTTCTCAAGTTTCTGTTTTATTCAAGGGCTGCACTGAGTAGCCTTTTGGCAGTAGGCCTAAAAAGCCATTGTGCAAGGGGAATGGACTGACCAATTCTTACAGAGGGGACAGGGTTCCCTGCCTATTATTCCATAATGCTGTAACAGCTTGTAATGGTCAAATGATTCTTCCATATCTGGGCCTTTTTGAGTGTTTCCGATAACAGCAGAAAATGAACAGGGGCAGGTCTCCTTTCTGTGTGGTTGTTTTTCAAGCAGTGTGTCTAGTCAAAACATAACAGACATGTGGTGTCACTGTCCTTAAACTTGCAAAGAGTTCACTTGACATTATTCAATTCATCACCCTTGGCCCTCCATGAGTGGTTAGGCCCATGTATTGTTGTTGGCCTTTTATATCAAGACTTTTAATCATGCATATATAAAACCCTGTGGCTCAGACTTCAGTAAAGTTGAACCTGGGCAGTATAACCGATATTTCCATCCTTAAAAAAGCCCTGTCGTGATAGAACTTGTTTGTTTTCTTTTGGATAATCTTATTCAACATGATCCCAAGGATATTCAGTCAAACTCTCAATGGAATATATTGATTCCTTCAGCAATTTCTAAGGCATTCAAAAGGACTAATTACAGTAAGTAATGAAACAATAGAAGGAGCCGGTTGATATTATTTCATGATGATTGATATGGACCATAGTGTCAACCATGAAAGTTTCAAGAAGATAGCTTTTGTACTTTCTGAGATTTCCCCAAAGTTGAAAACCTCTCTTAAGTCCCCAGCACCTTTCAACCTTTTGAGCATTTTGATGAGTTCAGAATTTTCAAAATGTCAATGACACAAAATAGTTTTAATCAGAAGCGCATACTATAAGTAAATTGTAACATAAATTGTGAGCAAACACTAGTAAACGAAATTAAATGGATGACACTTTATATGAAACTGACTGTCTGGCATGTGTCTGCCTGTTCCCAAACTTCTGGAGGGTAGTGTATCCTTAGGCTAGGCACACATTAACGGCAAATCTCAATGCGGTGGATGTGTTTTAAGGCCAATTCATACTTCTTCGTCTTGCGCTTTGCGCTTGTCCATTCCCTATGGAACAAACAATAAAAATACATTTTCTACCACGCACTCACATAGGAAACGGACAAGCTCAAAGCACAAAATGCAAAGTATGAATCTACCTTTAAAGTCGACTGACCCTGTTGAATGGCGAGACTAGTAGCGGCGGTCAGTCATGTCAGTCGACTTAAGTTATAGCCGATTATACATCGACTTATCTGGTGCACCCTAATTGAATGACGTTGCGAAATGGAGGATGCCATCGGATTCATGTAGCTAGCTTACACAGCAAGTAGCTCCCGAGCTGAAAACCTCGGGCATGTTTGATAAAGTGACTAAGCTAATGGTAGGCTACCTTTAACCAAATGAAACAATGCATTGAGTTAATGGTACCATTAGCTTGAAGTCACTTTATGAAACAGGCCCCTGCCGTTTATGTCGCCTGGACCGAACTAAAGTAATAGCTGATTACATCGCCTCGATATTGATCATGAGCGGAATCGTGGTTGGTCGATGTATCAGTCTATCCAGTACTAGACCTCCTACTTTGTGGCTTACCTGTTTCTCTAATCAGCTAAGTTCCACGTCCTTACCAGAAGAGACGACACTGACTTTTATCGTCTCTGAGCACCGAACTCGACTTGTCTGGGTCCACCCAAATAAAAGTGTTTCGATGGCCTCCGACAAATTTTGCTGACCTCATGACGGGCGGGTGACCAACTGAGTTTTTTAACACAATCGTTACAACATTAATGTTTAAAGCTGAACTACATGAACAAAAACTGGAGATTCCAGGTTTGAAATAAGACCACGACGCCAAGGTGGTGGTCAAGAGAAATGCAACGGACCCTAAGGCACTTTCAAAGCACCTCCAGTACATGATAGACTACCAGACTACTTGGTGGCGCCACTGTATTCACCGCGAGTCGGTCAGTGGAATAACATCACGAGATGGCGTCCAGTGACGTCTGCAGGTCGAAGGCATTTGTTCTTTCCGAACCAGAATATAAAGTTGGTCACCATTCTTAGTATTCACTTCTTGTTGTAATTTATGTCTTATTCAAGCACCAGTTCAAAAACATTTATGCATTCAAAAGCAATACAACACTCATTTGACGTACATCAACGTCATCAGATATCATTATATATACGTTGAGGACAATTCTTATTTTAATATTCCTTTGGCCGTAATTACCGTTATCATTTAAATATTATTTCTACAAATACACACACATCGCGCGAGTCATGTATGTATTGTTGCTCAGATCAAGTTCGTTGCGTTTCTGTGAAAATATATTCAAATAATGAAACTATGCCGAAAGAAATCAAATAAGATTTATATGCAACATGTTTGCAATGATACACAAAGGTACCAAATGGAGCTTCTGAAACTCAGACGAGTCGTGTATTATTTGTTTATGCCGAAGTTTTTGCCATTGTACCATATACCTCAACAGGGCGTAAGCACTAAAGAAACCTGACCAACCTCATGCTCAAGTTCCTACGGATCGTACCAAGTCAGGTTCTGTCACTTGGACATTATCTCATGATGTGTCTCGATTGAAAGCCTGAGATTGAATACAGTGGCGCCACCAAATAGGCCGGTATTTTATCATGTTTTGAGGAAACTTCGAAGGGTGTTCGCACTTCTGTAGACCACCATACTGCGGCGCTGTGGTTTTTGTTCATGCAGTTCAGCTTTAAACCAATGCGATTGGTTACTGCCTATCAGATGAAAAGTTAAGTACGCCTGCAACATCACCACGAAGTCGGCAACGTTCGGTAAACTTCGGAACGATTCTGCATAAGCTTCGAGAGGGTTTCATATCTGTATGGAGAGTGAAGATAAGATTGACCGTGAGACACGTTTCCTTGAAATATATTTTCGAACTATCAATGACAGAACCAAGACGGGATTGACTTACTTGGATTAAATTGCTGCAGATCTCACCGCTAGGGGCTTAGGCCTACTGGCTTAACTGTCACTGGCCATGGCCAGATTTGTTAGCCATCATTTGAAGGTTCCTTGTTGGTCAGGTATGGCAGAACCCATGATCAGCATGATGAAGAAACAGAACTTTGAACTGTTCAGACGAGACTGGAGCATCGAGGAACCTGACATCGGATTTCAAGTGGTGACGTCAATCCTGGCATGCGCTGCATTTTGTTTGACACTAAGATGTTCGACGGTTGCTGTCATGCCTGATGTCGTCAGATTTATTTGTCAAATGGACAAAAGGAAAGGAAAATGTTTGGAAAAGAAAGAAGCATTTCGATGTGAAGATTCCCGGATGTATGGGCAGAAGGCAGGTAACTGTATATGCCAAAATCGCATTGTAACGACACAGAGACGTCGCGTTGCCACTGGGATCCATCTCCTCGATCATTTATCATATCAAAGGCAGAGGTCTGTGTCAGGACTTCGATTCGAAGATAAAACTACCTGTTTTGTTGTCAGTAATGCCGTTCATCACCAACAGGAGAAGCTGGACCCTGGCATTGCCAGACCTCTCCGAGATTACAAATCAACCTCGTCCCCAGTACGGTGGCCCATAGAGCTCATTGATGAAAAATATTTACATTTGCATTTTTTTTTCAATTCGATAATTTTTTCTTGGGGGTTTGTAAAATTTTTAGAAGTTCCCACCGCGGTGAAAATATTTCCACCGCGGTGATAATATTCCCACCGCGGTGATAATATTACCACCGTGGTGGGAATATTTCCACCTCGGTGAAAATTAATTTTCACCGCGGTGAAAATTAATTTTCACCGCGGTGATAATTAATAATTACCACCGCGGTGAAAATTAATTTCCACCGCGGTGAAAATTAATTTTCACCGAGGTGGAAATATTCTCACCTCGGTGGTAATATTATCACCGCGGTGGGAATACTATCACCGCGGTGGAAATATTTTCACCGCGGTGGGAACTTCTAAAAATTTTACAAACCCCCAAGAAAAAATTATCGAATTGAAAAAAAAATGCAAATGTAAATATTTTTCATCAATGAGCTCTATGGGCCACCGTACCCCAGGATCTAACTCTAAAGTTTTTCTACTTTTGCCACGGGACGAGGTCATTTTCTGCTTCGGTCGTTAGACCCTGGATTCACTTCCAAGATTCGTGGCACCTCGTCCCCAACGCTTATTTCATCCTCGAATACAGTAAATGATTTTAAAAAAATATTTTCATTAAACTGTATTATGAACATTTATGTCTATCATCAGAAAGAATAATGTTTGCTATGATATGAAAAAATAAAATAAAATAAACCATATTTTAGTCCATTTTCCTGGGTATTTCAAATTTCAAATTGGGTGTGACGTCAGGCCGTCGATAGCCAATCACAGCCAACGTGTTCGGCTATGAAGCCAGGGCTTAACAAGCCAACGTTAAGCCCTCGCGACTAGATAATAATAATAATGATTTTATTTAGAACATAATAGATACAAAGATTTAGAAGAAAAAGGGCTGACGCCGAAGGCATTAGTAGCCCTTATATATGAAAATAAAATGTAATAGTAATGACGAGTAACATAGGACAATTCCAGAGTATAAACAAACATCAAGGGTAATGTAAAATGACTCGAAATCTCGAATTTTTGACGCGAAAAATCTGACTAACTGCACAAAAAATTGGGAAAATAATGCTCGGGGGCCCTCGGGAACCGTCATAAGAAGATGCCCCGACCCTTATTTTCTCAATTCAGTGTGCAGTTAGTCAGATTTTTGCGTCAAAAATTCGAGATTTCGAGTCACTTTTCATAACCCTTAAGAAAATAGCAAAATAAGGAGGGAGAACAAGCAACAAACAAACATGTACTCAGGAGATGAGGTATTGGCTGCGGAACTGGATCAGTTAGCTATTAGACACAGCACAGACGTAGTGGGCAGAAAGTGATAATACAGAGTTTAAGAGATCACACGCTAACGATAACGCTTACGTTAACGCTATTTCTTGCATGTATTTCATGTACAAAAAATATCGTTAACGTAAGCGGTATCGTTAGCGTGTGATCTCTTAAACTCTGTAACAAAGGCAGCATATAGCTGCCGTTGAGAATAAGATCCAGTTTCGCAGTCAACCCCAACCTATCAAAGGCTAAATGGTTAAATGAAGGCAGCAAACCAAGGTCCGAATAAAATTTACTACGACTTTCATTAAGAAGTGGGCATTGAAGGAGAAGGTGTAAAGTGGTTTGAGCACGGTATCCACACTCACATTAAGGGTCGTTAACACCAGTAAAATTATGGGAATACAAATGACTTTTAAAATTTAAATCACACTTAGTTCTGTTAAAAAAATATTTCCTCCTGTCGGGTAAGACTGAGTTTTGATGTGGTAAGAGGATTTTTTTACCATGAACGTGTTTTTTTATTCTGTACTTAAAAGATGATTTAGAAAAGGACTCCTTAATGTGAGTGGGTACCGTCTCCCAGGCTTTAATACTACATGTACTAGGTATAGCAGACGCACGCATTTTAGCAGACATGTGTAGAGGCATTCTGAAAGGCCTTTGATTCGTCAAGGCACAATGAGGTAACGGATTCCAATAACGATTAAAAAGATCTGAAACATAAAAAGGGACTTCACCATGGGTGACCTCGTACATAAAAAACATTTTTCTTTCATTTCGTCTCATTTCTAAAGTTGGCCAGTCTAGACACTTTAGGACTTTTTGTGTACTCGTCCCAAATAGACACCCGCTAACAATCAACCCAGATCTGTAACGTTAAGCCCTGGGAACGAGGTTGATTACAAATGTGATTTTGGTGTATGTAGGCCTGCGATAGAGATCAGGTTGGCCTACCAGAATGCACTCTCTGTGGAGTTGGCCTAACTATTGAATTTCTAAAGTGTTATGAGCTTGTAGATGTCTCATAGGTTCGTAAATGTCGCCAAACTTGCTTGCCTGCGGGTACTTCAAAGAACTAAGCCCGCGTTTTAGCACACCAAAAAAACTGTATGTAAGCTGGCTCTAATGTATTCATATAGACCATAGTACATTTTACACGACACCAACGTCGACGAATGTAAGCACCTTCTAAACTGAATAAAATGCGGCTTTAACGTTCGTCCATCATGTACAGGAACTGAAGACTATTGTCTACAAGTTTTATAAGAGGGTGCCCTTTAAACCACCCTTGGTAACGTTCAAGGGTGGGCTGTCGAACCACCTGAATCCCCAGGGGAAAATATTGCTATTGAAAAAAACAGCCGCCTCGTACTATTATGGACTGATAATATATCAACTAAGCCAATCATCATTCCGTCGTGTCCATGAGGACAGGTTCTTTCTCAAATCAAAAAGCGGTTACTCACTTAGTCTGCTTATGTATAAACAATATATCATTATTGATGTAAGTCGCAGGGGCCGTCACTGCTTCTCTGTGTACGACCTTAGAAAAAAATCTATAGTAGGTGATTTTCTTCTTCCGGCATCAGATCAATGTCTACACGCCCGTGTAATCGAATTTAGTGCTCTCCTCACGGTTGTAGCCTTCGCGTCATGTAAGTTCGGGGGAAGATGGTATTCAAGTGTCTATCAAGTAGTAGAAGTCAACAAAACAAGGAGAATTCAACTGATCCTCACAAAGGGAGTAAAATTGCCATCCACCAGTCACTGGAAGTTCCCATGCAACCATATTTACACCCTTACGAGTTTGAATGGAAAGGTATATGTCACCGTATTTAGGAAGAGGAATTTTTCCTTTAAAGCTACGAAGTATTTGATCAAAACTGCCGACGTCATTATGGGCAGTAAAATATGGAGTATAATGTGTGATGCATCGATACAATGTGTCTTATTATTGGGTCTTCCCGGCCCTAAAGCAGTTGGAATAAAAGAGTTTCACTGTCCAAAACACGGTTTGTCTCCTAAACAAGCCGATACCATAGTTCTTAAGGAAATCAACATTGTATTTCCTAGTTTTAATAGCGATGTTGACCGAGAAATATTACGAAATGTATCCTACGGATGGGTCGTTTCTGTATTTTGAGCAGTGCAAGCGACCGGGGTCGGGGACATGTATTAAGTCTGTAAAGTTGTATATGAAGTTACTGTAAAGAGAAGATGGTTGCTGAAGAAATGGGGCACCGGTGGAACTTGCATTGATCCCGACGTTCATGTACATCCTAACTGATCAGTCTAGCTGCCAATAATCAGGCAACAAAAATTCATCCTATATAAAATATTGACCACCAAACATTCTGAAAAAGTGATGAGACAATGCAACACATCTTCCATTAAAACAAGAGGAGTTGGAGAAAGAACTTAAAAAGCGCAGCGGGGCCGGCAATCGAACGCGGTGTCATAGAATCTAATGTCCCCCTGATATGTGATGTCCCCCAACCATACATTTACGGATTAAGCGGCACCGTCGAATAGGACTCTAGAGAGACCCAGAAGATTGAACCGGTAGGAGCTAGGGTTTGATCATGATGTATGAGCGATGTTGTTGATAAAGTATGCTTTCGCTGCTTTAAGAGAGAAAAGCTACGTTCTCTCTTAAAGCAGCGAAAGCATGTACTATCTATGATATTATGCATTTAAGATTGTGTGGGAGAAACACATGGCGAGTCATCAGTGCACAGTAGGTATGCACACCACCATGGCACCAGTCATGTCAGTCACCAGAGACCGCATAAAAATGCACGGATCATGTATGGACACATGCAGGTCTGGCCTAGCCATGCTGGCCTCTCACTAGTCTCATTAACTGGGACTCTGATGCTGTGCCTTTGCTTTTAGTCCAGTCATTCTACCAAAAATATGGGCTGAACCTGGAAAAAATTGCAACAGAAATGATTTCACTTGTAATGTGCTCAGGAGACCCGTAGGTATAACATATCAAAAGTCCGGAAAAGTCCGGTGAGTGGAAAGTGGTCAAAATTGCATAAGTATGCTAATCACTGCACGAAATCTAGAGAATACTTGCAAGTATACGCTCGTATACTTGAAAGTGAATTACAGTATACTTGAAGTATACTCTAATATACCTGTGAGGGGCTAAATCCCTGAGTAAACACAGTCCTGTTAAGCACTAACAAGGTGATTAATTAATCAATGAGCCATACAAGAGGTCTCAGTGCTGCATTCCCAATTAGGCATACTAATTACCCAAACATCACAATGGCAGTTCAGCAAGACCTAACCTGAAGCTTCATGGAGGAAAAGTCCGGAGTAAATGTTTAACAGATATTTTAAGGCAAACAAGATGGTGTCCAACACATTGATTTATTGAAGCACTTGATGAGTTGGGCGTGCC
>NMRB01000770.1:172239-199126 GCA_002633025.1 Notospermus geniculatus | reverse complement strand
GAATGCACAGGGTGGAGCCGAACTCACATGCACGAATTCTACAAAACTACTGCTAGATGAGGTGGACGTGAGTAAAACCTTTAACACACAGACAATAGCAGACCCCAAGTAGCATAATCAGTGTTATGTAATACTTTGATGAGGTTGATAACATGTGCAGTGGATTGTTTGACCCTGATAACATGGGTATAGACACCATCTTTGATATTTGTGCACATTTTATTGCAAAGTTATGTGAACAATTCACTTTATGGATAATGGCGGAGGCTAATTAGCATAATCATTGTTATGTAATACTTGTAGAAAGTTGCTAACATGTGCATTGTATTGTGTGACCCTGATAACATAGGTATAGACACCATTTTTACTTATTTTTGCACACTTTGTTGCAAAGTTATGACAACATTTCACTTTGCGGATAATGGCGGAGGCTAATTAGCATAATCTATGTTGTGTAACGCTTTTAGGATCTCAATAATATGTTCATTGTATTTCCTGGCCATGAAAACATGGGTATAGACACCACTTTTAATCCATTTGTAGAATTTGTTACAAAATTATAGGAACATTTCAATTTTTAAGTAATGGGGACAGCTCATTAGCATAATTATGCAATTTTGACCACTTTCCACTCACCGGATTTTTCCGGACTTTTGATATGTTATACCTACGGGTCTCCTGAGCACATTACAAGTGAAATCATTTCTGTTGCAATTTTTTCCAGATCCAGCTACAGAATGACTGGACTATTTTACAAACTGACTTTTACATAGCGCGCATATCCGTCAATGTCGTATCGTAAAAGAAGCTATGCCTGGTCGATATAGTCACCGTAACTAGCCTCTCACTATCAGCCATCCCGCCGATGTCAACGGTGCCTAAATAAACCTAACCATGCCAACAGCTAACTGACCCACTCACGAAACACAGGATGCCATCAAAAGTCAGCTGCCTATGGGTCTAGTTGTCTTACATCGGGGTAGGCTAAATGCCACAGATATTTTCACAGCTGTTTATTTTGCCAAGGCCAGCGTTTCATTTCACATGTTTCACTTCCATGACTTCACAAGCACGATAGCAAAATGGCCTATATTCTTTTTCGAACAGCGATTACACATGACACCAGTGGTAACGTCACAGATTCAGCGAGCGATATGGGCTAAATTCGTTTAATTCGCTGGTTAACAAAAAACGCTTCTAACTCATCACGCGCCGGTTGGTTTCCTTTTGTCAAGACCCTTAATCGTGTGACAGACAATATACAGGGGGGACATCAGAAAGATGGGGGCACTACATGTAGATTCTGTTAAAACTGGTCTCCCGCGTGTCAAGCCTTCACTATACCACTGAGGATAGCACACACAGGCTTGTTGTACTTGACTCGATGACGCGAAGACTCGACGGCGCGATGACTCGATGACCGCCAAAATTATTCAATGAAATTCAGCTGGTTATTTCTAAGAAGTGGTGTGGATCAACGGCGGAAGTGGACCGACGTAGTGTCCCCAGTTACCAAGAAGTGTAGTGAGGTTGATATTCAGCGTAAATCATGAAATGAAGGCTAGCCTCGAACTAGGCCTATAGCTCCTAAGTCCTTGAGAATTTACTATGGGTCCCTTTTGAAAAGTTGTTGGAATTGGTCTTGTCTCCCTATTGCCCACCCCGGAGGAGGTATAGCGGTAATTTTCAGCCCTTTTGAGCAATGGTCCTACTGCATGTTCTATGCCGGAAGTTTCCCAATGTATCAGAGCTGCCAGGCAAAAAGTAAATTCATGAAAATGACGAAATGCACCCGGGTTGTTCATGTACTTCCTCATGTACTTTGTGGTCACTTGCATCTTGGCAAGACGCACGTGACAATCTTGGACGAAAAGTTTCAGATCTTGGAACAAATTTTTACAATTTTTGATAGTTTTTATTATGTAATGAAAATTAAATTCTTGGACTGTACTTCTTCAAACACTTGAACGAAAAAAAAACAACAGTTTTGAATGAATTCCTCTGCTTCACGCACAACCACAATCATGCATTGTAAACGCCAATGACGTCACGGCTTTAGAGTTATACTAAACATGGGAATAGGTGTGTGGTTTAACATGTCTAACGATGGTTATAAAAATATGCCAGAGGTGGCTTATTTCATCTTCCTAAAAATGTTGCATCGTAACCCAGTGTTTTGAAGTGGAACTCGATTTAAAATAAGGCATGCACCCATCAATGTACAGGAAATTTAAATGGCCTTCTTCGCGCCTTCGAGTCATCGCGCCATCGAGTCATCGAGTCAAGTACAACAAGCCCACACACACAACCAGGCGACGCATCATGTGTGATGAACTCAATAGTCGCGACGACTGAAGAGTGTCTGGTCGTCTTTGCTCAGACGCGGAATAAACCGATGGCACGGACTTTACCGGCAGAAAATGTATGCGTGGCACCCTGTGGTGTGTTAGAGAAGGATACACCTGCAAAATGTCACAAATATCAATCCAGTGGACAAGCTTGAACAACACCGGAATTGGTGTTGAATTTTCGTCGAAACCTGATCCTGATCGTAATGGAATGAAGGGACAGGGACATTGGGTCATATGAATAAAGAGTAGCAAATGCTTTTACTTCAGATTTGTACAGCATTGCTTGATGCATTTGTACTGCAAAATTCAAGTAAAAGCATTTACTAGTTTTTATTCATATGACCCATTGTCCCGGTGTCGTCTATTCCATGTTCCTCCACCTGGAGTGGTCATCATGTTGAGTGCGGAGAGTACAGTTATATGCACACGCATATGCCCTGCGGCATACAAAAAGCTGAAATCGATCAAAAAAAGCCAAGTCATCGACTACAAACGCCAACTGCCTTTTCATATAGACGCGAAGGCTGGGTGTACATGAGGAGAAGGTGGCAGTATTGAACTAACGATCGTCATTTTCGGGTTGGAACTTGGATGGCTTGCAAGCACCGCGCTCTTTTGACGGAAATTCGTATTCATCTGAAATTCTATGCCAGATTTCCCTTGGCAGCACGTGACTTTGCAACCTGACAATGCACTTGCACCATTTGTCAGAGTTCGGGGGAATTTTATGCAATACGATGAGACACCCAGTCAGCTATTTTAACAAACCTACGTCGCACTACATTTTTTCTTAAACATGTACTTTTATTATGAATGCCTATCAATGCCATATCGTACACATCCACCGACTTTACATAATATTACATCATAATCACATACTATCTGTCACCGTAACATGATAAACCAACAAAACATCACGTACTGCACAGTCATGGCAAAGACAAGTAGTGCGCGTATGGATATTTTAATATCCATACGCTCCCCTAGAGGGCACTTAGTACAGAACATTCCGTGTGACTACAATCAAACATGTCAAAACCAGCGTTCACTTCCGTGTTACTGAACACCAACTGTTATGGGGTCTTGCACAAGATGCGCTCCCTCTGCACGTGCCATCTGCACCTCGCTCCCGTGTAAAAAACCATGATATCCAGGACACGTTTTGTACATCTCATAACTTTGGGTACTAGACGGAAAGAACCCGGAACCCCGCGCAGCGGCCATAGCGAAGCTGCTGACGTCACAGGCGGTCCGACTCATGTAAGAAACAAGCCTTTTGGCGACATGGTTCACTAGAGGTTGATGAACGGCTGTGGGAAAGTCAGTGTGTGTTCAATGAGTGTGGTGAATAGTCAGTGTTACGAGCACTGTATATTATTTTTGCAACAACCTGTACATATGTGAGAAAACTAGACATTGATAACTACATGTATTGGCAGACCCTATCTTGTGCTGCCATCTTAGTGCAGACATGTAAACTAGTGAACAATACATGGGAGGGACTTAAGCCCTCATGTGACTTGAGTCACCTATTTAAGCATTGAGACCCTGTAATCTTTCTCAATAGCCATGCTGATCTTCATGATCCCAGACCACTGTGATTTCCTATTCTGTGCATGTTGTGCGTGGTGTACATGCCATGTGCTCCCTGTTCAGTGACTATGCACTTTGGGCCTGGAGTTGTGAGGATTTGCATTCTGGCATTTTTCTTTCTTTCCCTGAGCTCAGGAGAATTTTGTGGTATTCCGCTGGCCAGCAGTAAGACGGTTTTCCAATTTCTTGTGCATTCTGTAGATATTCATAGAGAATATATGCTGAAAACCGAAATTCTTTGTCCGAGTTGAGTTATTTGGTCTTACCACCACCTGGGACATTACAATTGGGGGCCCGTCCTGGAAAAACTTTGGTTTTTTTGGGTTTTGTGAGAAATTCTCACTGCTGGAAATTAGCAGCTTGGTTACTTCGTTTGTGGTTTATGTTTGTTTCGGTGAGACCAGATAATTCTTTCAGACCTGCTCATGAATTTCGTCTTCCGCATATCCTCTTATCTGATTGTAACCTATTGTCTGTTCACAATGTCCAAGGACTTTGTGGCAGCTCCCAGTTGGGAATGGTTTAATGCCTTGACAAAAGCTGACTTGATTGAAGTAGCTGAGTATTTTGGTGTTGCTGTTGACGTAAAAGCAAAGAAAGATGTGCTAAAGAATACATTAGCTGATGCACTTACACAATTGGGTCAGTTGCCCCGCTTTGAGGGCGTTCAGCCTAAACTGAAAACACCTGAGGAAGCAGTTGCTAAACCTGTTGGTCCTATAGGTCAACCTGAAGTTAAAGTTGATGTTAAACCTCCTGTAGCTGATGTGTCTGACGCTGTTGAGCTTAAACAATTAGAATTAGAAATGAGAAAACTTGAGGTGCAGGAACAGGAACTTAAGTCGCGTGAAAGCATTAGGCTTCGTGAATTGGATCTTCAGCATGAATTTATGATGAAGGAGCTTGACGCGCAGGCTGCTGTAGCCTCTGCTCCACCTCCGCCGTCTCGTTCTACCTTTGACCCAAGTAAGCATGTACGACTTGTTCCCCCTTTCGATGAAAAAGATGTCGACAAATACTTCATGCATTTTGAAAAAGTGGCAACTAGTCTTAAATGGCCTACTGAGATGTGGCCTCTTCTCCTTCAAAGTGTCTTGAAGGGCAAGGCCCAAGAAGCCTACTCCGCCCTTACGGTCACTCAGTCGTCTGACTATAAGGTTGTTAAAGACTCTATTCTTAAGGCTTATGAATTAGTTCCGGAGGCCTATCGGCAAAAGTTTCGGAACCTAAAGAAAGCTGAGGGCCAGACTTACGTTGAGTTTTCTAGAGATAAAGAGGACCTATTTCAAAAGTGGTGTAACTCAGTGGAAGCTAATGATCATGAAAAGTTGAAGAGTCTGATTCTTGTGGAAGAGTTTAAAAGACGTTTGCCACCAGAAGTTAAAACATTTCTAGACGAACACAAAGAGGTAAAAACACTCTACCAGGCAGCTGTTCTTGCAGATGATTATGCGTTAACACAAAAGCCCTCATTTGTCAAAAAGCCTAGTCAAAATCAACCGAACATAAAGCGTGTAGAAAAAACTCAAACTCAGACTGGTGACAAACAAAATGCATCCCCTTCTACTAGTTCTACTAACTCTGCTCCTAGTTCCAATGCAACCGTTGAGTGTAGGTACTGTAAGAAGCGTGGACATAAGATTTCAGAATGTTTAGCGTTGAAAAGAAAGAATGCCAGTGCGTCTAGTGCTAAACCCAATGCATTAGTGTCTTGCAATCCAGAGTCTGTTGACAGTCCTGAGACAGATTCTTACAGACCATTTGTGTCTAAAGGACATGTGAGTCTTCTATCTGATGGTCATCGCCAACCTGTCACAATCTTGAGAGACACTGGGGCTTCCCAATCTCTCCTTTTGGAGGGCACGTTGAAACTAGATGAGAATTCTCGTAGTGGTAAAAGTGTGCTCATTCGTGGTGTTGAGT
The DNA here is from genome assembly GCA_002633025.1 of Notospermus geniculatus. NCBI lineage: Eukaryota > Metazoa > Nemertea > Pilidiophora > Heteronemertea > Lineidae > Notospermus > Notospermus geniculatus. Next base: position 193,259 of record NMRB01000770.1, on the reverse strand, counting down.
GTGGCGACTATCTTAGTGTGCCGCTACACACTGTGAGGCTAGAATGTGACTTGGTTTCTCGTGAGGTCTTGGTCGGTGTTCGACCTTCACTTCCTGTTAAAGGGATTTCATTTATTTTAGGCAATGATATTGCTGGTGGTAAAGTAACCACTAATTTGATTGTTTCAGACCTCCCCCAAAGTGACTCATCAGATTGTGACAAGTTGGAAGATGAATTTCCTGGAATATTTCCAGCCTGTGTCACTCTTGTTAGCACAAGGTCTCAGACTAAGCTAGCATCTCAGGTTCAGCCTGACACTTCTTCATTAGTGCCCGAAATGGACACTACTAGTGCTCAAAAAGAGCCTATTGTGCCGCGTTCCGACATCCGGGTGTCTCCATTGAGTGCGTCGGCACCTTCGCAGGACTTAGTTCCTGGTCAACAACTGACCACTGTGCCTGTGAATACATCTGATTCTGATTCTTTTTCCCAGGCTTTAGATCTATCCAATAAGGAAACTATTGTGCCTGAGAGTTTTGTTGTGGCCGATAAACAGCCTTGTCCTCAGGACTTTACGACTCAAAACGAGTCTACCCAAGATCAGGGATCAGACCTAGTTCGACGTGGTCAAACATGTCAACAACCTAGTGCCCAGGATATTTCTGCTGATCAAAAGCAAACGAAAGTTCCTGTGGACACTTCAGTTTCTACCGAGAATAGTGTGCCCAATCTTGACAGTGTAGCATTTACTAGGGAGAAACTTATTCAGGACCAAATAAATGATCCTGAACTCAGACTGATGTTGCAACAGGCATATGAGTCTTATGATAAAGCTGAAAAGCCAATTTGCTTTTACATGCATAATAGTGTGCTCATGCGCAAATGGAGACCCCCGGATGCTCGGAGCGATGAAGACTGGCGCGTACGCCAACAAGTTGTTGTCCCCAAGTCATGTCGTGAAGAAATTCTCAATTTAGCTCATGGATCTCCTCATGGTTCCCATTTAGGTATTAAGAAAACCTACTTGCGGATCCTTCGTCATTTTTTCTGGCGTGGTCTCAGAAAAGATGTTGTAAGACACTGTAGACAATGTCATATTTGTCAAATAGTTGGCAAGCCCAACCAGAAGATACCTACTGCTCCTCTTCAGCCTATTCCTTGCATTGATGAGCCATTCAGCTCCATAATTCTGGATTGTGTTGGACCTTTACCGCGCGCATCAGGAAGTGGTAATCAATATCTTTTGACAATTATGTGTAGGAACACGCGGTTTCCAGAGGCCATACCTCTGAGGAATATTAGAACCAAAACAGTGTTGAAGGCACTCGTGAAGTTTTTCAGTTGGGTAGGCTTACCTACAGAAGCTTCTTCGGACCAAGGTCCTAATTTCATGGCTAAGATTTTCGATCAAGTGTTGAAAGAGCTGAGAATCAAGCATAAGCCCTCAAGCGCTTATCATCCGGAAACTCAGGGAGCACTTGAGAGATTTCATCAGAATTTGAAAAACATGTTAAGAGATTACTGCTTGGAACATGATCGTGATTGGGATGAAGGAATTCCATTTGTTTTGTTCGCTGCTCGAGACTCAGTTCAAGAATCTCTTGGATTCTCGCCGTTTGAGTTGGTCTATGGCCACCAGGTGAGGAGTCCGCTTCAGTTACTTAAAGAGCAGTGTCTCGAGGATGGTAAGACAGAGTCTACCAATCTCCTAGAGTATGTGTCTAAGTTTAAGAACAGACTCTATGAAGCAAGTATATTTGCCAAGCAGAATATGAAGTGCTCCCAAGAGAAAATGAAGTCCTTGTTTGACCGCCGTGCCAGGCAAAGAAGTTTTGAGCCTGGTCAGAAAGTGCTTATTCTGATGCCTAATCAAGGACATAGTTTGCAAGCTAGGTTCTCAGGCCCTTACACCATTGATCGCAAATTAAGCTCTGTTAACTATATTGTGAATACACCAGATCAGCATAAGAAAAAACGCTTGTGTCACATCAATATGTTAAAGGAGTACTACTCGAAAGATCCTAATTTGCCTGGTGAGCAAGGTGAGGTCAAACCTGTCGCCACCATGGCTAGTTGTGAGTCTAGTGAACTAGGTGAAAGTGAGGACCCTGACATGGATTCAGATACTCTCCTCGGTCCGCCTCCCAAACTGAGAAATTCGCATGTGTTGGCTAACATTGATAAGAAGCTTAAGCACATTGGCCCGTATGCACCAACGTGGATAAACCTTAGATTAGGCTTAAACTAGGTTTAAGTATGGTTTAAAAAATTAATCCGCCTGCACCAACAAGGATTAACTTTTATCTGGTGTTTAAACCACAGATTATTCTAAACCAGCCAAGGGGTAGGTTTAAACTTGGATTATGACATTTTTGAAGAAGTGACTGAAGTGACAAGATGGACTGGAACAACGCTTTGACAATTTTCAACGGCCAGAACGGCTGATTTGAGATAGAAGCAATCCGATGGAGGAGTTTAGAGATGGTGATTTCCACAAAAGATACCGCTTCACCAAGGAGAACGTTTTGCTAATTTTGGACTGGATGGAAGAAGAGATTACACCCAACTCCAACAGGAATGCTGCTGTTTCACCAATTAACAGGCTTTTACTCACGCTACGATTTTACACCACAGGTCATTTCCAGATGACAGATTGTGATATTGCAGGTGTTCACCAGGTTACAGTCGGCCGGATAGTGAAATAGGTGTCCCAAGCAATTGATCGGCAGAGGGGTAGATTAAACTTGGATTAAGTCATTTTTGCCAGAGCATATACAACGAGATCGTGTTCACAGGGTGTGACTTAATCCATTGGTAATAGCCATTTATGTTACGAAATTGGTTCAACCATGGATGAACCATGGACAACTTAATCTGTGGTTTAACTAGGTTGGTGCAGGTTCAAGTTCGGATGATTTAATCCACGCTTAATCCATGATTAGTAAGTCTAGGTTTAAGCCAAATTTTAAACCACTTTGGTGCATACGGGCCATTAGGAATAGGAAACAGCGTAAAGCATTGAGGTCATTGATTTTGGAATTTTCTCACATCTTTTCTGATGTACCAACGAAGACTAACCTGATTGAGCATGATATAGACGTGGGCGACGCCCATCCTGTCAAGCAACAGCCATATAGATTGAACCCAATGAAACAAAAGATTTTAGAGCAAGAGATCCAATATATGGTTGACAATGATATTATTGAGCCTAGCCAATCCAACTGGAGCTCCCCTTCTATCCTTGTCCCCAAGAAAGGATCTGACAAGTTTCGACTTTGTCAGGATTTGAGAAGGGTCAATGCAGTTACTAAATCTGACAATTATCCAAACAAAATAATTGAGGACTGCATTGAGAAGGTTGGAAGGGCGAAGTTCATTAGCAAATTTGACATGCTTAAAGGCTACTGGGCCGTGCCACTCACAGATCGCGCGAAAGAAATTTCTGCCTTTGTAACACCGTCAGGACTTTATCAGTATAAAGTCATGGCATTTGGTTTCAAGAATGCTAGCGCCACCTATCAAAGATTGACAAACAAAGTTCTAGAAGGTCTGAGCAATTGTGAAGGTTTCCAAGATGATGTTCTCTGTGCAGATGATACATTTGATGGCCACTTGGCTACCATTAGGGCGTTCTTTGAACGTGTCAGTGAAGCAAACCTGACCATCAATTTAGAGAAGAGCGAATTTTGTCATGCACAGCTTGTCTATCTAGGTCATCTTGTAGGACTTGGTGTTGTTAAGCCGGTCACAGCTCAAGTTCAGGCAATTCTAGATTATCCTAAGCCACCTGACAAAAAGGCATTAATGCGGTTCATTGGGGTTGTAGGATTCTACAGGAAGTTCTGCCCCAACTTATCTGAAGTGTTAGCTCCGCTTACCAATTTACTCAGAAAAGGCGTGAAATACAATTTTGATGCAAAGTGTGATGATGCATTTGAGCAAACAAAAGCAATGTTGTCTCAGAATCCTGTACTTAAAGTACCAGACTATGATAAGCAATTCAAACTGTCTGTAGATTGTAGTGATGTTGCAGCCGGATCAGTGTTAATGCAAGCTGATGTCCATGGTATTGATCATCCTGTGGCTTACTTTTCTAAGAAACTGAACAAACATCAGTATAACTACTCAACTGTAGAGAAAGAGACATTGTCACTCATTCTGGCGTTAGAACATTTTCGAGTTTATTTGGAGTGTGCCAAGTATCCTATTAAGGTATATACTGATCATAAGACGGTATACCGTCTTATTCTTTTATCATCTTTTGTATTTTGTTCTTTTTTCACCTCATAAAGTTATTTTCGGAGATGTTGCAGATGCTAATGCGAAATAAATCATTCAATTAAGGCACACGAGGATAGCCAAGATTTACGGCTGTTCTTAGGGCTACGGCAGTCAGTATTCCCACTCTGGGCCTGGCCCTAACCCTAATTCTGATGTCAAATGTATCACAAACTGCCGTAACAATAGCAGTACCTGGTTTTACCCATACAAGCAATAATGACCGAGACTAATAAGTGTTTCTCTGGCTTCGGGGACATCAACGTGTCCGCTGAAGCCAGGGAAACAGCCCAGCGCAACCCCAAAACACAGCCAACACACAACACAGCCCCTTGCCCAGCTCCCTCACTCTGGGTTTAAGATTATGTTATGCTTTTTATGATTATGCTATATCCAGTAAGCCGCTGGGAGGACCATGGCGCACTTTTATATACTGTGGTGTCGGAGTTACGCCGGATTGGGGGCGGTTCTATAGGCCTACATTATAACCCGCAGGCGCAGCTTTACATAAACCCGCAGGCCCACACCACAATTTTAGGACGCAGAGCCAACCCCAAATTCCCCAGAACCAATCGTGGGTCACGGCGTGACCATGTAATATGGTAATAGCAAAATGGGCGGATATGGAGCCTGTCCGGCGTAACCACACCCAGGTGAAATGCAAAGAAGAACTGAACGAAAGTGTATTGAAGCGACCATTTTGCGCCAGAGGTGTGATAGTGGAGAAGTCCCCCTTGTTCACAATGTTCATATAGTTAATTAGGGGACAAGATGTCCGAACAGAAATACAAAAAATACTATTAACAATCAATCAACAAAACGCCTTGTTCTAAGAATGAAACCCTGCGTAATTAAGGATAGGTGTTCATTTTCATTATTTGAAAAACAGTCATAACCATTTAACAAGGTGGGAGCTGACGGCGGAAGGGTAAAAGGGGGGTGAAAAAGGACACGGAGGTCTGCATAGAATCGATTTCTTTGGCTTAGAAACACGCGGCATGAGAAGAAAAAGTGATCTGGATCTTCAGGCTGTCTTGGGCAGTTGATACAGAAAGGGTCCAAAGTTACGTGATTACGATGCAAGTGACTTTTTAGTGCACTACATCCATTTCTCATCCTACATTTCTCATCCTAGATGGATATTACTTACTCTGTTTCCAACAAGAAAATGAGAAGGTGGTCGCATTTCATGAAATAATTTCTTAATTTCATTCTTAAAAATATTGAGAGAAGATGATTGGCGAATGGAGGGAGGTAAATCATTCTAATCTCTTGTTGTTCATGGGAAGAAAGAATTGTAATATTGCGTTGTGCGACATCTAAATGGAATAAAGTCATCAGCATTACGAGTATTGTATGGGATGGCACCTGTGCGGTCTGGTAAAAGGTTTGAGAGATAATCAGGAGCGAGGCCATTAACAATTTTGTAAAACATTATTAACCTGTGCATTTTACGTCTTTGGGAGAGAGGAATAATGCCAGATTCTAGGTACAGTTTACGAAGTGGACAGCTGACAGTTATTCCTGTAATAATTCTAAGGGCTTCAATTTGCACTTTCTCAAGACGATCAGACAGGATTATTGGGATGCCGTCCCATACAATATCACCATATTCAACAATGGGACGAATATATGATTTATAGATAGTCTCGAGAACAGTACGATCAACTTTATACTCAAGGTTACGTAAAATACCAATCCTTTGGGAGCTACGACCAATTATTTCATTAATATATGATTTCCAATTTCCACTGTTTTCAAAAATTAATCCTAGATGTTTATGCTGAGTGACCAAATCAATTGACTGAGTATCGAGCTGAAGTGAAACAGCAGAAGGATGTCTTTTCCTGCTGAATAGAAGGGATTCGGTTTTACTGACGTTAAAGGCGACACAACTATTAACAGCCCATGAATGGAGAGAATTAATATCACGTTGAAAAGGGGTTATAACATTTTCAATGTTAGGAGATGAAACAAAGAGACATGTGTCATCAGCAAACAGTCTGATATTGTGATGTACATTGTCAACAATAGGATTTATGAATATTAAAAAGAGGAGAGGGCCAAGAACAGAGCCCTGAGGGACTCCTGCTGAAATGGATTTAAATTCCGAGCGAACTCCATTCAAGATTACCCGTTGCCGTCGATGTGTTAAATAACTTTGTAATAAATTTAAAAAGTTACCGGATATACCATTATTACGGAGCTGAGAAGTTAGAGCTCTATGGGAAACCTTGTCAAAAGCCTTGGTGATATCAAAGAACGTAAATAAGACTTCAGACTGTGTATCGAGTTCAGAAAGAATAAAATTAGTTATTTCGAGCAATTGGGACACAGTTGAGTGGTTTGGTAAAAAGCCTGACTGATGAGTAGTTAATTTAACTGGAATAAAATTAAAAAGTTGTTTGAAAAGAACCTTTTCAAACAACTTACTCCCACTACAAAGAAGTGAAATAGGACGATAGTTATTAGCCAGTTCAGGATTCCCTTTTTTAAAAAGTAATATGACATCAGCTTGCTTCCAGAGTGAAGGGAAAGTGCCCCTTTCCAAACATAACAGAAAATACGAGTATATATAGGAACAAGAACATCCTGAGCATTTTTAGGAAGTGAGGACTTATAGCATCAGGGCCATATGCTTTACTGGTGTCAATGGATTTAAAGTAATCCCTCACTTCCTGTCATGGCGCACTTTTTAAAAAGTCATTGGATTTTCTTGGAACTTTGCCGGTACCGTACACTTCTGTGTATCAGTACACGCTGTACTTCGTGTATGTTTGTGAACTATAGGTAACTGCGAATATGACGGTGCTGTGCATTGGGGATGAATGCGCTAAGTTTACTTGCAATCTCTTTTTGTGTAAAAATACCCGTGAAAAAACTTTGAAAACATAGGTACACTTTCAACCGTACATGTCAATAGCGTACTTGAGAACTCCAACCATCCAACGTCCTCAAAAAATAGTTTATTTTAGAAGCAGAACAATATAGAATGTAGAAAATGTGTTTAATTTAAAAACACGCGTTTTATAAGTCGGCGAATGCTACATGAAACGTGAAATGTTGTTCAAATGATCTTTTTGAAAATATAAACTGTTTTGTAAATTCGGCGCTTCTCAGTGCTATCGAAAAACCAAGATGTCACAGTCATGGAGTTTCCCCCATCAATTGCTACGTTATATGGTGATATTTGACTAACGATTGAAACAGGACCTCTAATTTTGAAAAGTGTCAATTTTAATGGATTAGCATTGGAAATTAGCCTTCTTCCTGTAAAGCATTCCAGATCAACAGCGCTTAGTAGATTCCTAAGCCTATATAAAACAATTCCTGCAGTTGTGTTTCTAGCCAATGCATTAGCCTCACCGGGAAGTGGTGTCATAGGGTTGTCTTCCCTCAACCACAAACTGGTTTTTGAACGATGAAACACAATCACTTTAAACCACTGCGTTCTGAGGAATATCTGCAATGCAACGGTGACATCCAATCTGTGAAAGTGTATGGTCGCATATTTGGTCCCCAGAACCCTAATCCGTTCAGAAACATTCAATGATAGACGATAAACTATTTTGCGTCGGGTGTGCTGTGCGTGACAGTTGTATATTGTCATCATAAAATCGTATCGAACCACTGGGCAGAACGAAATGACACATTCCATGTCCTGGTGTATCTTCCAGTAGAAGAGGACCAAGCCAGGATTACCACTCCTCCATTTCAAACAGCTGTCTCTCTTGTTTATCAACACACGGCCAACATAGTTTCCTGTCCTGAGGTCGAGCAGATGCAAAACTGGTCTCAGCCGCCATTTTCTCGTCCTCATCTCCAGCATCTTGAATATCACAATGTATTTTACAGTAACGATGGTGGCAAATGTGGCCTCGATCTCGGATTGGTGATGTTTCAAGCGGTACATGTTTGACACGTTGTGAAGCAGCTTGTAACTTACTGCGTCTGCGTCGAGAGCGTACGAAAGCCATCGCTGACACTTATTGGCATCAATTTCATGGAAGATTATCATACTCAGAGTGGGATGAAAATTTATGCTATGCTTACCTATCACTCCACTGCATTTTGGTATCAGTGAAAGCTTATCATATACTCGATAATCACCTTTTCGACTCTAAAGTTATTGGTAAAAATAGTACACTGTAGTTATTAACATTAATGAGTTTTCGCAAATTTGACGAAACAGAGGAACGAAAATTTTACTTCATTTCCATGATGTAATTTATTTCAGGAGGTGATTGGGACAACAAATATCGCCTGCCTCAAGAGCGTCGTTTAGCGTATGGCGTTAGGCAGATAGAGTACGGTGTATATTAAACTTTCAAATTTATATTTCGTTTCCTCTTCCTAGATACGACGAGGAAGTTTAATGAAATGGTCCATGGACCATGTGCTCACCCGTTTGGACATAATAGTGTACTGTAATGACAGAGAGAGGCAGTTATATGAGCAATCTGGGTAAGTCATTCCCAAGTTGTAGGACTTCAATGATTTTCAGTTTATGCCACCTGGCGGCCATATTGGATGTCCAATTGGGCCAAAACTTCACATGCACATAAAGGTCATCTAGAGGGAGCCACATAGCACATTTGAGTGCTCTGGGTCAAGTCGTTCCTGAGTTATAGTACATTTGATGATTTTCGGGTTACGCCACCTAGCGGCCATATTGGAAGCTTAATCAGGCCGAAATTTGACGTGCTTGTAAAGGTCATCTAGAAGGAGGTAAATATCAAGTTTGATCGCTCTGGGTCACGTCGTTCCTGAGTTATAGCACATTCGATGATTTTGGGGTTACGCCACCTGGCGGCCATATTGGAACCTCAATCAGGCCGAAATTTGACGCGCTTGTAAAGGTCATCTAGAAGGAGGTACATATCAAATTTGATCGCTCTGGGTCAAGTCGTTCCTGAGTTATAGCACTTTGATGATTTTCGGGTTACGCCACCTGGCGGCCATATTGGAAGGTTAATCAGGCCGAAATTTGTCGTGCTGGTAAAGGTCATCTAGAGGGAGCTAAATATCAAGTTTGAGCACTCTGGGTCAACCCGTTCCTGAGTTATAGCACTTGGAAGATTTTCAGGTTACGCCACCTGGCGGCCATATTGGATGTCCGATCGGGCCGGAACTCGGTAATTTTGAAGGTACCCCTCTAATACATGTTTATGCAAGATATGAAGACGCTTGGTGAAAAAATGAAGAACTGTGGCAGGTTCGTTACTTTTGCCGAACTTTGACCTCTGTGACCTTGAAAAGTAGGTCAAATCAAAAACCCGTTATATATGTTATGTATCCTAATATGATACACCTATGATAAAAATTTGGAGATGATCAAGTCATTAGTTCAGGAGTTATTGCACTTTTTGTGTTTTTGGTTTTGGCCACCTGGAGGTCAAGCCAAGAATCGAATCGGACCGAAACTTGGTGTCATAGGTCATCTGACCTAGGGGTATATATGTACCAAGTTTCAGATCAATAGCCCCAGCGGTTACAAAACGTGCCCTGCTAACGGACGACGGACGACGACGGACGCTGCACCATTGTAAAAGCTCACGGGTGAGCTAAAAATTCAAGATGCACCATAACTCTCTCGGGCTTACATGATATACTAAAAGACGCACTGGCAGCAGGGACATTGGGCGGTAGCAACCACCTCCAGAAATAAATTAGGTCCTGGGAATGAAGTTGAATTTGGTATTTCGTACTTAGTGTTTCGTCAGATTTGCGAAATCTCACACTTAAGGCGGCGAGCTACCTATAGCTGAGCTCATTCCCTAGTGGCAATCCACGGAACTGGCCTTAGTACGACCAGTCATTCACATTCAGATTAAATCCGGTCACCCTGATATACTGTTTTCGAAAACCAATCTTCAGTGTACAGTCATTGACATTAGTTTGTCTACACCTACTACATTGAATATTTCAAATACTACTGGGCCAATCTTAACACGGTTTGTACCACATGAAAGTATATAACCTTGGTCATATTTCTGCATCAAAATTTTGGAAATTTGGAAATATCATAATTATGTAATAGCTCATTAGAAAACCCCCTAAAAATCAACATTTTTATTTTGGAATTTTTTTGTGACTTTTGTTACAGGGTTGATAGAGTGGAAGTTTCTAAGGATTTGGGGCTTTGTTTCGTCAAAATATCTTGAGTGGTTGCTGAGATATTTGAGATTATCAAAATTTCGATAATTTGAGAATTTCCAAATTTTCACAAAATTTTGATATCAGTAGACAGAGCTCACCTAAAAACGTAGGATTGTGAAGTTTTGGAACTTATAGCGTGAACTGGTTAGAAGTTAAGCATGTCTTAAGTTAAGGGGGTATTTTCAAATATGAATTTCTCGGCCCAGTTAAAGCAAAAAGCTCCAAAATTATTGTAAACCCATATTCTGAGGTTAGCTTTAACTGATGGCATCAAAATTTCCTGAAAAACACGAAAATCTCAAATTATCAAAATTTCGATAATCTCAAATATCTCAGCAACCACTCGAGATATTTTGATGAAACAAAGCCCCAAATCCTTAGAAACTTCCACTCTATCAACCTTTTAACAAAAGTCACAAAAAAATTCCATAACAAAAATGTTGATTTTTAGGGGGTTTTCTAATGAGCTATTACATAATTATGATATTTCCAAATTTCCAAAATTTTGATGCAGAAATATGACCAAGGTTATATACTTTCATGTGGTACAAACCGTGTTAAAATTGGCCCAGTAGTATTTCTTATAATTTCTTATAATATGGATACTCCCCTCTCAGAAGCAGTAGAGTAACTTAGGGTACATCTTATGCACACGGGAACCCCCCTAGCCCATGGACTATGCCTATGTTTCGTCAGTATGCATTTTTAAATTTTGCATGATTTTGAAACGCTAAAGAACAAAAAAGATCGTTTTGTGCGCCACTATTCCATTCTTTTACTTTGCGTCACTCCAAGGCTTCGCAAATGCTCGTTCCCATGCTTGAACCTATCATGAACCGCTCGATTCGAGGTTTCATAATCTTGCTCAGTTCTGTGAAAATCAAATACTACATGTACATCTACTACAGCGCTACTATATCCACCGGTGTCAAACGTGCGCGAGACTGACAGCTGCTGTGCTGTGTTCCACGGATTGACACGGCGGATGATGGTTCTGCCAAGAAGCGGCGGGCATCGTGAGTAGGCGGTTCATTGCCATATGTACATGATGCCATGGGGCCCGGGGATTAGTCAGTGCGAACAACCCTATTGTCACGTTGTGTGCCTATTTTCACATTATTTGAAGCCTGTTTTTGGTACCAGTACGCCTAGTTAAATAAAAAAGCACAATTTTAAAACATGCCAACAACTGCCAGAAATGCCTGAAGATCATGCCATCATCTGTCAGAAATGCATAATACCGCGTCAACATGTGCCAGTAATGCATAAGATTCATGTCAGTTCAGCACACTTTACATGCTCAATGAAAATTTTAAGTGCAAATACACAGTAACTCTATCGGTCTAATATCGATAGAGTTACTGTTTATTTTGAACTTTGAAATTTATATTTCGTTTCCACTTCGTAGATAGGAAGAGAACACTTTTCCCAACACACCACAAGGATTTTTCCTCCCCATATCTGCGTCCCTTAAGAATATGCAGATTGGAGGTGAGCGTTCACCCTCGCTTACCTTTCTTTCATACATCCCGGCCCTGCTGCAGTTTGTCGCTTCTTCTTTCTTCATACAAGTTCCTTTCCTTTGACTCAGCTGACATATTAAATGTCTGCCATTGTCGAAAATGTTTATGGTTGAACATTCCTGGTGCAGACACAGAACTGCACAGGCCATCACGGAAATCACATTATCATATTGAAAATCTGGTTTAAGAATTGACCAATCGAATGCAATCTTCCTGAAACAGCCAACTGCAAAGGGCATATGCGCAGAGCTTCTCATGTTTCTTACAGAGAAAGTTTCCGTACAGTACGCCCATGTCACTTGCTGATTTGCCGACGTCTATGATCTGAAAGTCGGTTGAATATGTAGATTAGGCACCGAGGAAAGTTTAGCCGACTCACATGCTGTAAGTAAGTGAAAAGTCAGGCACCACCATTAAATCTGCACAGCTAATTCCACATAACATCTGCACTGTTAAGTGGATATTTCGAAATTACTGGGTAGGTTCTAATGGCAGGAGTGACTTTTTCTCTCGTCTACCAGTGTCCACTGCCACTCGTTAGTGTAATTGGAAGTCAGAATTAGTTGCGCACCTTTATTATCGTACATCCAGGCCCCGCAGCCCGGCCCCGCAGTAGTGTGTTGCTTCTTCCGACGTACAGGTCCCTTTCGTTTCACTATCGCCCGGAACTTTGTGGTTTTATGGTTGAACATTCCTATGCAGACACAGAAAATCAAAGAAATCACACTAACATGCTACATATATATTTAGAATTTTAAAAGAATTATCCAATAGAATACATGTACAATCTTCCTGATGTTGTTTTTTTTTCATAAATGCGACGTTGCCTCCTAATTAGCGCCTTCTATGATTTGTAAGCCGTGCGAGAATGCAAATTTGGGGAAGAGGTTATTCTGCCAATGCTGTAAGCACTCGCAAAAATACAGAGGTTTTTAAAATAATGCTTATATTGTTCATTGAAAGAATGTCTACGAGCTGGTTTTCGAGCTGGTTTTCAAGCTGGCAGCAAACATGCAAATGCATGGCTCTGATATTATATTAGTGTCATCTGCGCATGAGCTGCCAGGAGGGATGGAAAATCATGTCTGTGTACCGTGTCGATGAGATAAAGTAGCACATACAAGTTTTAGCTCACCAACATGGCTGGCAGGGATCATCTCACTGAGGTATTCGACCGTGTGAAAATCGGTATGTGGCCTGGCGCATTAGCGCTGAATCGGTTAATGTCGTCCTGGGTACACCTCATTATTACCCTGGGTAATCCTTTTTGTTACCCAGGATCGTCCTGGGTACCAATAAGGTACCTTAACATTACCCAGTTTTAAAATCCGCGCCATTTTCCACCAGCTCCCGGGGTTGTGGTACGTGCGTTCACATTCTCGCTGGCAATTTCCCCTCTCAGTACATATCATGGTGTTGCGTGCAAGCCACTTCAGTTTCGCATCAACTTTGACACCTGCTTTCAACTTTTTTCTACCATTACCGACACCCACCAGATATTTTGCAAGCTCTCTTCCTTTTGAAATGAAAATTCCATCCCTATAGGATGGAATAGATTGCAAATCTAGATTGGCAATGCAGTCTTTTACGCGAGTTGCCATTCTGACAGTTGCCGACAATCACCACGTCAAAATTCACGCGTATAACTTCGTGGACGGCTAGAATAAGATAGTACCGTACCTCGAGCGCAGGTGGGAAATGGCGCGGAATTCAAACTGGGTAATGTTAAGGTACCTTATTTATACCCAGGATCGTCCTGGGTAACAAAAAGGATTACCCATAATACCCAGGGTAATAATGAGGTGTACCCAGGACGACATTAACCGATTCAGCCGCATTAGCTGCAGTACTACTTGCAGACTGTCTGCTGCTTTGCTGTTGGTGACCATACCACCAAGCTAGAGCGAATAAAAAACTGTAGCGATGAAACATAAACGATGAGGTGTCGTAACGTACCCCCACCAAGTATTAGATGCAGAATAGAGACAACTTGTTGACTGCTCCTGATCGATGGAAATGTAGCTTTGGCCCACTTGAACAAGAAGCAGTGCATCTTAGACAGCAGCCCCCCCCCCCTCCCCCCATATACAATAAGCTGTAGTTTAAAAAACGTACTTTCTCCTGTACTGTGGCCTACTGGGAACTTTCATCACAGGCACAGTGTAGAATAAACAAACAGAAGTGCTGTATTGTATCTGGGTGGTTATATCCGCAAATAAAGTCGTCACAAAATATCACTGTCTCTAGTCGTAGCTAAGTAAGACGTCAGGCTGCACTGCAGTCGTCCAGACGTTAGGTGGCGCTCCAGGCGTCCAAACGATCTCTAATCGTTCGTAGCTAAGAAATACGTAGGGCCGTATTCAAAAAGGGTACTTAAGACTTACACGCGTATAAATTCGTCAAATGAATTGTGGGAGTGTCTGCATTAAGTGAATTTACACGCGTCTAAGTCTTAATCGCGCAATGATCACCCTTTTTGAATACGACCCCTGATGTTTGTTGCTGCAGTCTTGCAGACAATCACTAGTCGTAGCTAAGAAAGTCGCAAGGTGGCGCTGCAGTCATCGAGACCATCTTGAGTCGTAGCTAAAGCATGGCGCACACGAGCGACAATTTTGACCGATTTGTCGGCCGACTTGGCTTCCGACCGCCAAAGCGACAAGATTTGGCGCTTCTGATTGGCTGATGTCTAGTCGCACCATCAGTCTCGTCGGCGGTCGCCCAGATTTAGTCGCTCGTGTGCGCCGCCCTTAAGAAAGACGTTGGGAGGCACTGTATTTTTTGGGCTTGTTGTACTTGACTCGATGACTCGCTGGCGCGATGACTCGAAGGCGCGAAGAAGGCCAATTAAATTTCCTGCATAATTGGTGAATGCCTTATTTTAATTCGAGTTCCCCATTTCAGAACACTGGGTTACTATGCAACATTTTTAGGAAGGTGAGGAACATGCAGTAGGATCATTGCTCAAAAGGGCTGAAAATTAACGCTATACCTCCTCCGGGGTTTGGAATAGGGAGACAAGACCAATCCCTACAACTTTTCAAAAGGGACCCATAGTAATGCTCAAGGACTTAGGGGCTGTAGGCCTAGTGTTCGAGGCTATCCTTCATTTCATGATTTACGTTGAATATCAACCTTAATTCACCCATTCGTAGCTGGCGACACTACGACGGTCCACTTCAGCCGTTGATCCATCCCACTTCTTAGAAATAACGAGCTGAATTTCATTGAATAATTTTGGCGGTCATCGAGTCATCGCGCCATCGAGTCTTCGCGTCATCGAGTCAAGTACAACAAGCCTATTTTTTGTAACACTTTGGGTCTTTCCATCATTCTTCCCTAAACACTTGTCTATTAGTAACTGTGAGACATTCTGGCAAACGCAGTCAATAGCCAATAGGAGGGCAGGGAATAGCTGCAAGTACTCACCAGGGCCTGTATGCATAAAGGTGGAATAAGCTTATTCCAGGTATAACTTCACGTTATAACATTAAGTTAAACCGCGAACAGCGTCTGCTCGGGGTCCGCGCTCCATCGGTGGGGCAATCGGGGTTAGTGTAGACTAGGCTTACCCTTCCGACTGTAATGCGTGCCGCACACGGGGGAATAAAATCAAAGAGACTGCCGACCCCGACTAGCGAGCGCGACGTCGCGGGAGACCATTGCTGGCGACTTCTGGAATCATCCACAAACGAGGGCATCTTCGCTCGAAGCGAGGTCGTTGGACCAACTTGGTGCGTGGAACGCATTCCGTATGCGGGCAAAAATCGCATGACGAGACTGTTTTTTCTGTCGCCCGACTGCTAGTCTGCAAGCGACTGAAAATTCGTTTTGTTGAATTTTCAATCGCTTGATTATGTCCACTTTCCTTCATTACAATTTTCGTTATACATAATCGTGTTTTCCGGGCCAGTATAGTGTATAGTCATAGGCCAGTATAGTGTGTCACTAGGTCACAAGCTGGGTTTATTAAGGGCGGCGAAGTTGCATTTGGTCTCTCTGGGATAATCGGCGCTGTATTAGGGAGTTTTCGCAAAGCCCCCGAAACGCCAACGCGAACGCCAAACCAATTGTTCGATGCCACGAAGACTGCACCGAACAAAAGGATAGACGTTCGCGTTGGCGTTTCGAGGGCTTTGCGAAAACTCCCTATAATCCGCAAACTACGTAACCACCTGTGAAGCGATTATGTAAGAGACCAATTGACCCGAACCAGAACAGTTCGTCGCTCGGTGCGCCGATAAACCGCAAACGATCCACCAAATCTTGCCATGGACAGTCGCAAGGGCAGTCTCTAAAAAAATCGCCTGAAATATTCACTCACGTGCGGCACGCATTAGCCCGACTAGATATTTGCAGGATTAGTCGCCAACTCTAAAGCATGGCGCACACGAGCGAAAAAAATCTAGGCGACTGCCGACAAGACTGCCAAAACGACCAGAAATCTGATAGATTTGACCCCATGTCTGCGGCAAATTGTCGTCCCAAACGACTGGTCGCTTTTGGTCGACCGACTAATCAGTTTCATCGCCTACCTGATCGGTTCAGGTGGTCGTTGCATCATATGCGGACTATTTATGCTATGTGTGACAAAACTTCCCCTCAAAAACATATTTGCGCTCGGCGACCGAAGATCCTGGCAACCAAAATTCAACATGTTGAACTTTGGTCGCCAAGGCCGATTATCTTCGCGACTTGTCGGCCGACCAAGAAAAAGATCTGCAAACTAAAGGGCTCCGCACACTGGCGACTAAAATGGGGGCGACTACCGATGCGACTACTACGTCGCCTGCCATAATTACCTTTGCGGTCGATCAATGATGTCATCCACGACATCACTGATCTTCCAAAGAAGCATTTGTCGCAAACAAGTCAACAAAAACTAAAAAAACTGAAAAATGTTCAGTCGCTTCTGTGGTCGCAAGGCCGGTCGCCTACAAAATCGCTCGAAAAAATCGCTAATGTGCGGTGCCCTTTAAGCATGGCATGGCCACTACAGTCGCTCCTGTAGTGGCAAGGCTAGTTGCCTAGAAAATCGCTCGTGTGCGCCATGCTATGCGACCTGACGATGGTCTGTGGCCTAAGTCGCTCCGGGAGGTCGTCTGTCGTCTGCGGATTCTTCACAAAAATGGTCGCCAGTGTGGTTGGCGAGTGAGTGACGCCGCTAGCGATGGTCTCCTACGACGTCGCCAGCGATGGTCTCGTCGGCAGTCGCCTTGATTTTGTCGCTCGTGTGCGCCATGCTTTAATCATATCTCGTCTCATGCCTGATCGCTTGAGTGGTCGTTCCATTGTTTGTGGGAGATTGTTGCACTGGGCAATCTGAATGCCCAGTTTCAATGGCCAAGGGATACCAAAGAATTTCGATCGCATCAAGAGACCAAAAATTCAACTAGTTAGCCGATAAAAAACGATGAAACTTCGTCCGCATAGGATTCCGAAGTGACGCCACAACAGTCGGCGACTTCAGTCGCTTTCGGAGATCATTAGTCGTTTGCGGATGGTTCACTGAAATGGTCGCAAGTGTGGTCGGCGAGCGACCTCGCACGCGATGGTTGCCTGCAACGTCGTGGTCGCCAGTGTCGATGGTAGTTGCATGATTTTGGTCGCAGGTGTGCGCCATGCTTTGCAGGTTGAGACCAAACGATTGTCAGTTTCAATATTGTCTGTGTATTGTGTACCCAAAGAACCAGACCCACAAAAATTGACACACAAAATGATAAATATCAAGAAGTCAACTTCCAGAATCTTAGGAATTTTCGGGGTCTTCCTCAGGCACCTTTCATTTGGAGAGACCAGAAAAGACTGAGCTGAATCCCATATGTACATGTCGATCTGAAGAATCCTGTACAAACCGGAGAATTACGGATGAATAAGGTCTAAGCCCGATAAATTGGTTGCTATACCTGACAGCAAACACACTCTAAAAACTAAAGAGTTAAAGGAACTCCTAAGGTGTTAAAGGAACTCCTAAAGAGCATGCACAGTGAGTGCTCTTTAAAGAGTACTCACTGTACAGGCTCTTTAGGAGAGTGCACGTCTTAATTAGACTGAAAGAAAAGAGTTTTATAAATTATGGCATGGGTCTGTGGCATGTGCATTTGGCATAGACCCATTATGGCATGGATCTGTGGCATTTGTCTGTGTATTGTCAAATCTGAAACAATCTGGGCCAAATTCATAAAAGGTACATGTATTTAAGACTTAGACGCGCGTGCAACTTCGTCAAATGCATTGGGGAAGTGTGCGCATTTAGTGAAGATACACGTCTCTAAGTCTCTAACACCTTTATGAATATGGCCCTCTATTTCTTCCTTTCCCTCCTGATGTCATCTAAAGCCCGTGTCACACTGTGGCGACTTAGGCGGGCGAATCCCCGCGAACTAGAATGAAATGGTCCATGGTCCACGTACACTCATGGTCAAAAATAAATGGACAGCACTTTATCTTGAATATCTCCAAACCAATGGGGTGGAGAAAGTTGGTTCCGACATATACAGTAGCAAATTTTCCTGGCTATCTCATGGTATCAGCGTCGAAAACTTCTGCTGAAAGCCGCATTTGACAGAAGGAGTTTTGTAACGGAGGGCCGCCCAATGCTGTAGCAACCTGTAGGCCTACATGTATTCGGCCCACAATAAACCTAGCTACACGTTATTTCCCCCAATTTTACCAAATCCTACTATAATTCACCGAATGTAACTAGGTCAATGTTGGTTCGCGTAAGGCCAGGTTCACACTGCGAGCGAAACGGCGAAGCGAAGCGATGTGGTGAAAAGATCTGAGAGCATGTCAATGGCCTGTAACGCTACAGGACAATGGAAATTCGCTTCGCTAGGCCATTTCGCTCGCAGTGTGAAACCGGCCTTAGGCTCTGTCCTCCGAACTTTCCTGCGCCTACAAATGTCTGCAAACGGTTTTTCCCATATTTCTTAACCTCGATAGGCATGTTTCACATTTTATATTCCACTGTTTCCAAAGATTTTTTTGCGACTTTTAGGACTTTTTCACCATGACGACATGAGGAATATATTGCCTTAGAGAAAGTCAAAACCTCAACCCCACAATGTACAGGAAAAATGTACAGAGCTTGGGGTTGAGATTTCATCAGCCAAGATACAATTTGTTATTGAACCAGCAGGATCAGTGCTAGAAATCTGACATTGATCCTGCTGGTTCAATAACAAATTGTATCTTGGCTGATGAAATCTCAACCCCAAGCTCTGTACATTTTTCCTATACATTGTGGGGTTGAGTTTTTGACTTTCTCTAAGGCAATATACTCCTCATGGACGGATTTGGGATTTCCCAAACGGGGAATCCCCAGTGACGTCACGGATTGTCTCATTACCCTCTATGGAGAGTGTTTTATTCAGCAACTGTGCTTACACATTTTCAACCTGCACACGGGTACTGATGTGCTAGTGTCCCGAAATGCTAGAAAAAATTCTGCATTCAGGTCAGCAAAGCGCACGCGGTCGGAACTTCATACCGAGGGACGTCACCACGGTCACAGTGTGAACGTAGTGCCAGCGGATAGGCCTACATCAGAGCACGTCACAGCGTCATGGGGTGACGTCATGATGATCGCACGTGCGTGCGTAAATACAGAAGTTCCTACTCCACGGCATGCATGGGATAGCATTCACCCGCATGGAGACAGCCAGGTAGGCCCAAATTTTGATGTAGAAGCGCTGGGTTACACACTAATACTAGGCCTATGCTTTGTTATCACATTGCACCGGAAAGGTGGCCCGTTGAGGTTAGGCCTACCATGGTCAAATACCGCATGCAATCAACGCCGTGCAGAGTAGTACGCTCTGCTGGTGGCTTCTGGAACCAAAATGGTTCAGCTGGCCTGGCATGCCTGGAGCATAGGCCTAATGCACAACACTATGACTATCGGCCTGACCGACATAGACATTTTGCGATCAAACTTGGCTTGTCTAGCGTTCTATACCAAAAAATAATGGTCATCAGGGCTGTCTAGGATGTGATGAGTGTGTTCATCATATCACATTTCGAGTTCATTTGCTTAATATATATGTCGGGACCAATTTTCTCTATCCCATTGTTTTGGAGATATTCAAGAAAAACTGCTGTCCATTTATTTTTGACCATGAGTGTACATACTTCTCTCTGTCATTACACTATTATGTCCAAATGGGTGAGCACATGGTCCATGGACCATTTCATTCTAGTTATCTTTTGTGTTGAACAAAGGATAAGTGCCACACTTAGACTTAAGTAGTTTTATGAATACGGGGCCTGGCCTTTAGTTCGTTGAGGCTCAACTTCTGAGCAACGTGATACCACTGGTTTTGACAGAACTGCTCACAGAATTTTATCTAATGTAAGTGATGGTACATGGTGTATAAAAAATGCAACGTTTGGTATTTTCCCCAATATCTGTAAATCTAGGATGGATATGACAAGAGGTCAATCTCTAGAATTCACGAATTTTCGACCCCAACCGGGGTCTTTTTCAAGTGGAACTTACAATCTGAAACTCTAGAAAAGACTGAGCTGAAACCCAAATGTAGAACTAACACCTGTGTAGACAGGATGAGTGACTGCTCGATACTCTATGCCCACTTCAAGTTGCCAGGGCATTCTGTCGAGGACCTGAGGTTCAGCATCCTCGAGACATGTCCAGATGAGACGACCCTCCTTAGTACAGAGTTGAAATGGATGTGGACCCTTAAAACCATCACCCCCTCAGGTCTTAAGAGCCATATTCTGAGAGAGTGGCACTTTTTAGACACTTTTTGGAGTTGATATCTCAGAATTCAATGAAACTTGGCAAAAAGTTGCCAAAACATGTTTAACGGAAAATCCCAAAGTTTCAGGTCCTAGTTTTGATCGGTATGGCTACAGCGCCACCTGGAAGTTGAAAAGTCAGGCCTCAAACTAAGCATTTTTTAGAAAATAGACCCATTTTGGCTGGAATACTGTGTAAAACTCTTTAGTTGTGCCACTGAAGTTAAGTTGTTTTCTGATAGTAGGATACCTGAATTTTCAAAATCCCGAAGCGCCACCTGGTTGTCATGCTGGTGATGAGTGCTGTGACCAGGAAATGT
>NMRB01000770.1:133884-170987 GCA_002633025.1 Notospermus geniculatus | reverse complement strand
CCCCCCCCCCTTGCTCTATTCCTCCTCGCCCTATTCTTCTCATTGCTCAGTGATTTGCATTATCCATTCTGGTTTTTTCCTACAAACCTGGAAGTTGACTTCCTTTTATTTTCTTTTACTTTGTGTTGACCTTCGTGCATCTTTTCGCTTTGTGCTTGTTATGTATTACACATGTCATATTTATTAAACCCTTTTCTTTCAGCTAAATCAGTTTCTCCTTAATTACATCCACTCCCTCTATTAGGTCCAGCGACCATCCGTGGGGCTTGGACACTTTTCTTTCCTTAATTACATCCACTCTCTTAATTAGGTCCAGCAACCATTTGTGGTGCTTGGACACTATTCTTTCCTTAATTGCTCACTCATCCTGTCTACACAGGTGTTAGTTCTACATTTGGGTTTCAGCTCAGTCTTTTCTAGAGTTACAGATTGTAAAGTTCCACTTGAAAAAGACCCCGGTTGGGGTCGAAAATTCGTGAATTCTGGAGATTTACTTCTTGCTTATTATCATTTTGTGTGTCAATTTTGTGCTTTTCTGTATCATGGATATGACAAGGTTATATTAATCACGTGGATCTTATCTTCAAATAGATACTTTTGGCGCCTGAATAGAGTTTCACATGGCTGATCAGGCACTGTTTAAACGAAATGGCTTGTAATCCCATTTGTTGCAGGGTTGGGATTTACCTGTAGCGTTGAGAAGCGCAAAGTTAGCCAAAACATTTATTTTCCACCATGCTGGGGCCATGAGAACTTGGCCAGAGTGGGGGAAGCACATTCCGTTTACATCTGTTGTTTTACTTTGCTGAGATCAACATCAAAGATGTTACTTTGTAGACACAGAATAAACTAGAAATTGACTTACCAGTCAATTTGAAGACCGCCCTTGGAAATTGGGAGTTCAAGACAGAGTGTACTGATTGAGAATTGGTATCAAATGGCTATATAGAAAGCTTGGATGATGGGCGAGGTTATGGGCAGGATCATAGACTTCTATGTAACATAAGAAAGCGCAATAGAAGATGAACATTTAATTCAAAGCCAGAAAGGCACGTTTTATTTCATTGTTCATAATCGAACAAATTAGTACAAAATATACTGGTAGGTCATCTAACATACATGTTGTGACATAACGCGTGCTGCTCCTGTATCCATCATGACTGATGTTGACTGCAAGTACAAGTAACTTACCGTAGTTTGCGAATCATGTTTGAAGGTTGTCTGCATTGTCCAGCATCAACAAATGGGGTGCTACATACATATGATATGTACTGGTAGTGCAAATCACATACATTGTCATTGGGCCCTTTCATTTTGTCCAGAGACTTGAAATATTATAGAATCATCTTGCAGGAAGAAGCTGTGAGTATGGTATGATGGTGATAGTCTGTCATGTCTTGCTTCTTTGGGCAATTACTTTCTGACATCATCAAATCATAGGACACTTAATATCAAGATGGATGGATTTGGTGCATTCGTTCCAAACTTTGGTCATTTTCATTCTGTAAAGAGAAAAGGAAGATGGTTTTGGAAATGAGGCAATAAGTATCAGTAATTCAGCACATGAGTTGCTTTGACACCAGAAAAAGAGCATAGCAGGGGCGGATCCGGGGGGGGAGGGTTGGCAAAGAAGAGAATGCCAGTGTCAGTAGGGCCTAAGGCTACACCACAGTAGCATACCGGTAGTTGGTAGTGATGTTACCGATTCACGATTCATGTGATTCATTCACCCGTGGCGGCGGCCCCATGCTCATACATCATAGGCCCAAAGCGGCGGCGGCTCACGCAGAAGACGCATTCATTCATTATGTGCATGCACGTGTATAAATGTGTGTACTGGCAGGCCTATCCATCGCCTCATCGGGTCATGGCCTGCTTGCCATGCCAACTAGATGAACAGGTTCGGTCGCATCAACGGTCTTTATTCAACAATACCTTGTCAATGAGTACCGTAAAAACTTCTTGATTGGAACTCGGACATGCATACCTACCTCGTACTACAGATTCAAAATGAATACTTGGCAATAATGTCGACAATTTTCAATTAATCGGTAAACAAAACATCATTCGCACATAAGCCTTTTCACGGATAGCATTTTGTGATGCGCGAGAAGTGCATTGTGGGAACGAAATGGGGCAAATCTGCCCCCTTTCGTTCCCACAATGCACCTCTCGTGCATGCGTATTGCGCACAAAATGCTATCGGTGAAAAGGCTTATGGAACTTAGCGGAAGCCGTAACGGGTATCACTAATGCGCATGATCGAAAAACGCGCTCGAGTCAGCCCGATCCATGGATCGAACGCAGAATCAGAATCAAAATCAAAATAAGTTTATTGCACGATTACGCATGCGAGTCAATCCGGGTATGGAACGATGACGTAGCAGGGGACTTGAACAAACACGTGACCTGCGCTGGATTCTATTTTGGGCTGTCGGGGATTCCCACACCGTCAGTGACCGTGCACCGGCGGGCTGTTTTGGCGAAAAAGTCACAAAATACCCACCACAGCCATCAAATGATTACGGATTGAGCCAGTTAACGAACTTGACCTGTATTTTGGGTTTATTTACATATCTTGTAAGTCTTAAGCTGATATATCGCTTACTTCTTAAGTTATCGCTCGGAAACCAAATGTTGCCAGAGACATTCAGAGAAAATCTGGTCCAGTAAAACCAATGAAGACCGCCACCTATGAGGTGGTGGCGGTCTTAATTATGTATTTTATCTGTTTGCCTTTGAGCTCTTTATTAGAAGAGTGACAGCAATTACGCTACCATCTGGGCATTGTCTGTGAATGTTGTGCAATGAATAAGGCACAGAGTGTCAACTACAACAACAGGAATCCTCGCCCTGCAAGAAATGCAATTTTAGGTCATTTTGTTTTAAAAAGTGCTAGATCAGTCATGCGTAACGTTATTCCAACATGAATGGTGTCATTTTGAAGCTAAGATCCATACGCATCAGATGACCTACACAGATTTACAATATCTGTCCTAGATGTTTAAATATTTATTAAGTATCAACTGTTCCGTTTTTTGATACACCCTGTAGTTCGACGCAATAAAGACAAGAGTTCATAATTTTGTTTTGTATGTACTATGACGAATTTGAGTCATCTGTGGCTCTAGCTTTGGTGCTCAGCAATAAGCGGTGTTTGTTCATTTGTCGTTAGTTTCCTTTTCGGCCTTAAAAACACATGTAGACCATACATCGAATATCAAATACGAAAATGAACACGAATAATAATTTATTCCAATCTAACTGTTAAAGCCCCACTGCATTACGTTTTTCGCCTCCCTTACTCCAGAAATGTCGGAACCCCTGCCTTCCTTTGATGTCTGGGGGTGATTCCAAACATTCTTGAGTCGGGTAATTAACACCTCAAGTGTTATAATCCCCCTGAGTGGTTCTCTGCCTGATGAACAGAAAAGCCTCAAGGAGTTACCTGAACGAATTGAAAATGTTTGCAACGGTATTCGCATGATTTGCTCCATTAAATTTAGTGTTTGAATTCCTAAATTCGACCTTAATATAAGCATTTTGGACCAAAAACGTTTCATTTGAAACAGGTAGTTCAGCTTTTCCCAGAAATGCGCACCCTCCAAAATACAATGGTCCCTGTTCATAGCACTCTGTGTGGCTAAATCACTATGTCAACACTGAGCTCACTGGGGGTAAAACCTGTTCATTGGAAGAGACTCACAGCTTAACCACCCCAATTAATCCTATTTGTTGGTCAATAAACATCCATTGTTGAAGTGCTGGCTATTTCTGCCAGCCGGAGTAAAGGTGGCCAGAAACCTCATGTGTATTGAATTTGAAAAACGCAAATCATCGCCGCGATTCGTGACGTCAGTGGACGACGTCAGCGTAGTGTAAAATGTACTGCGCCCCATTGAATACATTAGGGCTCTCCCTGCAGTTGTTTTCAATGTGTGCTGAAAACTAGGCCTTGATTCTCTGATGTACGTATCAGACAAGCATTTTGGGGACCTTCACAAGCTATGAGACCTCTATGCGCTCTCTCCTAACATTTTGAAAATATCGTAAAATTCACTGCACGAAATCTAGCGAATACCTGCAAGTATATGCCAGTATACTTGAAAGTGAATTACAGTATACTTCAAGTATATTCTAGTATACCTGTGAGGGGCTAAATCCCTGAGTAAACACAGTCCCTGTTAAGCACTAACAAGGTGATTAATTAATCAATGAGCCATACAAAGAAGTCTCAGTGCTGCATTCGCAATAGGCATACGAATTACCCAAACATCACAATGGCAGTTCAGCAAGCTTCATGGCGGAAATGTTGAACAGATATTTTAAGGCAAACAAGATGGTGTCCAAAACATTGATTTATTGAAGCACTTGATGAGTTGGGCGTGCCAATCATTTCTGTAAAGAATAACGAAGGAACAGTCACTATTTACCAGTTATTTCATCAATTCACTGAAGTAGCACTCCCTTGGTGGTGACAACAGTCACTAACAGTCTATTCCAGTGCCCAATCCAGCACAACCGATGGCCGTATCCTTTTACTGAAGTTCTCACTTCGTCTCACTCTCTTCCGCTTCCATCGCCCGTCACCCCCCGCAGAAACTCGCCAAACCTGGTCCAAAAGCTCCTCAGTGCATCACTTTCCCACTCGATTGGTCTTGTCATCGTCTCACCATCATTATTATCTTTATTTTGGCTGATCATTTACTGACGTTTAGCCTGAACTTGATGCGTTGAATGGGAAGTGTTTTAGTATTAGCATTTTCATGCGACTCTGTTTTACGGTATAATTTACATTGTAAGTCTTGGGTAATAAAGTTAAAGTTAAAGTTAAAGTTTGGGTTTATAGTCTGATATCAACAACGGTAGAGGTGTCATCCGACTTCACACTTTAACCCCAGTCTATCCTGAAACCTTTCAGTAGAACTCAGATGAGCTGCTCATTCAGCGCATACAATCTGAGCATTTCCGACCGGTACCCATTTATACACCTGGGTGGAGAGAGGCCAGTAAGGCAAAGAGACCTGCCCAAAGTCTCATGCCAGCAGCGGGATTCGAACCCGGGATCCTCTGACCGCTAGTCGGAGGCCCGAACCACTACACCACCGTGGCTCCTGGGGTTACCCATCTTTTGATATGTTCAGTTCCTATTATGTCCACCTCTAACACAATAGCACGATAACACAGGCCATCTTTTTTTGAAGATGGGGATTTGGCCATCTTTTTTTGAAGTTGGGGATTTGGCCCAGTGGTTAAGGCGTGCTGCCCCATAGTGCTGGCGACTCGATACCTAATGCAAGGGTTCGTGGGTTCGAATCTGGTAGGAAGCAATGTCTTTCACCTTAGAAACCCGATTTCTATTTCACATTCAAACATTGACTGAGGATGTTTTTACCTACTTTCCAAAAGTGGGGTTTTACACGATTTTATTTCATATTCTCAAACACGACCTCCATTGCTTCATTGTAAAAATGACAAATAATGCTAAAAACAGTTTCTGGCAGTTGGCCAGTGAGAAAATGGCAATTGAAACAGGCTTAAAAGTATAGAATGGTACATGTATTTACTTGTTTGATTCTGGAATGCTGTGGCTACATACTAAAAATCCAACCGTGGAATGCATGGTTCTGACCGGCTGAACTCTTCACCAATTCAGGCAGTGTCAAGGGCATTAATTCCGAAAAACAGAGTACATGTATAACCAAACATTGACTTGTATCTCCTTATACGTGATCCCTCGCATGACATAAACCTTTGGGTTCGGAGATTGTTTGGACTAATCGCAGGGTACTGATGGACGCCTCGCCTTTTTTGAAGATGGGGATTTGGCGTGTTGCCCCTTAGTGCTGGCGATTGATACCTCATGCGAGGATCCGTGGGTTCGAATCTGGTAGGAAGCAATGTCTTTCACCTTAGAAACCCGATTTCTATTTCACATTCAAACGTTGACTGAGGATGTTTTTACCTACTTTCCAAAAGTGGGGTTTTACTGTGGGCAAAAGGAATTTTACTGTTTAACGATTAATAGGCATACTGTCGGAATTTTGACCACAAAGTTTTTGGTAGGCCACTGGTTGGTTTGGGCAAACCTCCGTTCTGGTTCAGGTTACCAGCTCCCAGCTAACAAAAATAGGCCTACTAGCCGATAAATGCAATTCGCCAATATACCGGTATACCTGACATAGGCTAGTTGTATTGTATTGTGAAGGTGTTAAGAGTTTTAAGTGGCATAAGTATTGGTTGGTGTACAAAGGTTATTCACAGTAAAGAAATGCTGTTTAGAAATTACCCAATATC
Organism: Notospermus geniculatus; assembly: GCA_002633025.1. Classification (NCBI taxonomy): domain Eukaryota; kingdom Metazoa; phylum Nemertea; class Pilidiophora; order Heteronemertea; family Lineidae; genus Notospermus; species Notospermus geniculatus. Next base: position 164,690 of record NMRB01000770.1, on the reverse strand, counting down.
TATGAATTGACTAATTAATAATGCCCAACTCACTGCCGTTGTTTACAAAGCAATCCAGACAATTTCTATCAGTATTATTATGTTCGCTCGGTTGGCCATGTTGGCCCTGGTAGTTTTTTAAAAAGAGCTGGACTAAATGGTTGAACTGTTACAGTAGAAAAAAACAATGCATGGGGGACACACAGCGAGTCCCAAAAAGAAATGAGAATTAAATTTAAATAAAATCGTCATTTGTATCTGGAACAGACTGCTACCAGTTCAGTCTATCACTCTTCATTCTCTTGCAATAGGTCCTCTAAAATGCGCTCCCCCTCGCACGTCCTAGGCTGCAATCACAGTGTAAATGGCCTGAGATATTCAGGATGATCTTTGGATCCAGGTTTAAAATTTGATTGGAACAGCATTTTTCTTCGGCTTTGAATTAGTGAGCGGGAGGGGTCATAGACTAATTATCATCATCATCATCATCGGCATCGTGACCCTATAATTGGCTCTTTGCCATAAATAAGTGGCTTATAAACAAGAATACACATGACTGAATTACACGTACATAAACCTCGGTTGGGGACCACCTCACCTAGGTGGACCACTTTAGTCCAGTTCCTATTTTATCATTAATTTCCATTAACATGAGCTCGGTTACAGGACCACCTCGCTATCTGGACCGGGACCACTCAATTGGTAATCCCAAAGGCCAACATTTGCCACCTAAGTGGACCAGTGACCGTAATCTGAAAGAAAACTGGGACGACCATGTTTTCGTCGTCATCAATTTCGACTATTGTAGCCCAGTTGGACTGTAGGCCGCTACAATTTAGCTATACAAATTATGGGGTGGTGGTGTCGAAAATAAATAGAAAGAAAAAACGAAAAAGAGACAAAAAACCATACTTTTTACACAAAGATCATACATGTACATACACACATTCCAAGGCCTCGTAGGTATAGATACTCCGCTATACCCTCCACTTTAATCATGATCTAGATCAGACATTTAAAATGCTGCAACGATGTAAATGATTTTAGATCACCTTTATTTCATATTTTCAGTTTTTATTCAATAAAATAATAACCACTTTAGTATTTACATTCAGTTACACCTTGGAGGAATTATACTGACAGTAGAAACAGCCAGCGAACATCAAAGGTTGTACGTAAGGTTTAAGTATAATTCCTCCAGGGTTACACTCAATATTTCTTATAAGAATCTGTAAAATGCAGAGTTGTACTGTACGTATGTGTACAGTTGTGGGCATTCAATTGAGGTTGTTAAAGTTAGCGAAGGTGACAAACAGTTGACAATAACACCTTAATCACACATGAAGGAACACAATGCGGTTAATTGATGCGAATCATAACAGTTTGGAGGTGTCACTGACAGGGAATTGTACAGAGGGCTCTACACAATCTTATTCCATCACATCCAATTCAAGCGATGCCCTTTCATCTTATTTCACATTACATGTGAGAAGATGGGGTCAATTTAAGCGCTGCCCTTTAATCTTAGTAGTATTTCATGTCAGATGAGATAATTTAAACAGTGTTCCTTAAGTTTTGGCAGAAACTACGATAATGCGGAATATTGCTATCGAGGACCAGCTTACCCTGATTGAACACACGGACAACTGTCCTGGCGAATCAAAGGAAGTATAATTGCATCACTTATGGATAGGAAATCTCTCGCAACTACCTGCAACAGCATGTACTATAGTTTTACCCTACCAATTCAGCAGTGCATGGAGTATTGGACAAATTGTACTGGAATTTCTGTACAAGCAAAGCTAGCCTCCCAGACGATGATGAATTTACCTGCCTATAGTTTGTTGTGCGATTGGTCAAATCCGCTACAAATGTCAAAGATGTGAGAACATTGGAGCAGTTACAATTTCTGGAGAGACATTTGGATCCAAAGTTTGTCACAGGTTGTGCAACTACAACAGGATCATGGCATCCTGGTATGACACTAATGCTGGTGTGTGCAGTCATGTTCTCTCATGCAGGCCAGGGTCAGTGACGAAGCTTCGATGTTTGTCAGACATTCCATCATGATTGACGGAGAGACGAAATGTCACATTCTAGCAGTTGTCAGGTGGAATGTACCCTATCCCGTTGACTTTCCCCTTTGGCTACCTTGATCCAGTACGGGTGTATTATCGATACTAGTTTGAGCCAATGACCTTGGCGTCTTTCATTCCGATCCAAAGGTTGTGATGTCAATACAAAGCATGCCAATGCTTTGCTTCAGCCCTGGTGTTTCGTTGGTTTGTATTTATTTCATTTGGCTAAAACCTATTACAAACAAACGCCAGGCGAAATATGAGGGTGAAAATATATCCATCTTTCTTCCAGTAGAAAGAAAGCTCTTCTGCTAATGTATCTAGGAAACGGAGTTGGTCTTTACCCAAATGGGCCTATTTCGCACATACTAAGACAGTGGGGTAACATGATTGCAATTAAAAAACCGTTAATAATATTGGCATATTTCAAAATTTCTAAGTGATTGATGATTCAGTTGCCTGAGTCAAAATAACATTTTGTCCCTTCAGTTGACGGATTAATCAACATGTTAATTAGCAGTAATTAGTCAGGAAGTTAAACATACTAGCGCATGTCAAGTGATGTGGTTCAATCCCAGGGATTCAATAAAAATGCCCTGGACATTATCTAGTTTGTTTCGAATTAATGTTTTAATGCTTTACTCGGCAAAACTTGGAGGAACTCTACTGGCACCATAATTCCTCAGAGGACCATGAAGCATCAGGTTAGGTATTGCTGAACTCCCATTGTGATGTTTGGGTAATTAGTATGCCTAATTGGGAATGCAGCACTGAGACTTCTTTGTGTGGCTCATTGATTAATTAATCACCTTGTTAATGCTTAACAGGGACTGTGTTTACTCAGGGATTTAGCCCCTCACAGGTATACTAGAATATACTTCAAGTATACTGTAATTCACTTTCAAGTATACGGGCATATACTTGCAAGTATTCGCTAGATTTCGTGCAGTGATTCAATACAGTGGAGCTTTAATTATTGCATATATAGATGTATTAAACAATGGGGGACTTTACTGCCGTTAGATGCCGCCTGTTAGCGGTCCTCAAACGTCAAAAAATTTGACGTCACTGACGTAAGCCATGGCCTCCACGTCTTTATGGATAACGTTGCGGCGTGCACTTCGTGACGTTCAAGGACCGCTAACTGGTGGCGGCCTCTGACGGCAGTAAAGTCTCCCATTAACCTATAACAATAGGAGCAGTCAGCCGCGCATATTGCTAACAGATGGCAGCACACTCTTAGCGGACCAAATGTACAGGAAATCTATTATGATCGCTGCTCGATCGATAATGACTGGGTCCGCCAGATACATTGAATTGGGCCCTAGTGACACCTAGTGGTCAACTCTCTGACAGCTCCTATTGTATATCAAACCCATGGAACACAACACAGAATACATAAAAAAATAGCATAAAAATTACATGTATAACATTTGGATGGCATCTCAGGAATGATAAAGCGTCGCCTAACCTCTTTCTTATGTACAATTGAGATCGTCTGGACGACTGCAGCGCCGCCTGACTAGAGACCGTCCAAACAACCAGCGAACATGATTATAACAACAATGTGGACCCCACCCTAAACCGGTATCCAGTTCCACCGTGCAGCACGTTAGGAACTGGTGTCGGGGTCTCGAAACCGGAAGTGTGGTCGGAATTCCTACCAGGCAGGATGCGCGCGCATCAGTTAGCAGACCTGTACATCATGCCTACATCGTGTACATCAGTGTGCAGCGCTCTAACTGCAAGCTACAGGAGTCGAAATGAGATAGCAGGGTGGTTTCTTCAACGGACTATCCCCAGGATGTTTAGCTAATGACACAAAACATCGCTGGGATAGGTCACTGAGTGTTTATCTCGCTGATATTCGTTGCACTACCTAGCTGAATGTTCGAAGCGAGAAATGTTGGACGCCAGACGCCATCTTGGATACTTGGTTTCTTTGGGGTATACCTGCCGCCGATACGTCATCAGAGAAGATTCGTATTCTGATTGGACGTATTCCAACGAATCACAGCCAGAATCAAGAGGGCGACAGTAGTCTCTTAAATCGTCAGATGTAGAGACTACTCTGTGGTCTAACCCCAGCCCAGCCCTCATTAGGTGTCACTAGCGATAAAAACTATTGAAATGAAACTGATATCTTGGTCCTGATCAATTTCCCACACAAAAGGCGACCATTGTATAGCACTCGGTTTCGGTGTGCTGCCCTCTATCGCATCTAGTACCCCCATTCTGTGACGTATTTATTTGCAGATATAACCGCCCATAGTATTGAGCACGAAACTCTTTGCGCGAAGTACTTTGCGCACTTCAATAACACTTTTCAAAGTGTGGCAATTCCAACACTTAAAAGAAGTGTTACATAGAAACACTTGCAAAGTGTTCACCGACAAGCATCTTTGAATTTGTCGCTCATGGTCAGACAGGAGTAAGAAAGAAGACAAGCAATCCAATAATTATTCATCTGATGACTGTGATACTGAAGTTGTCCACTTTTTCAGTACATTTAGCAGATGCCGGTACATTTGACAGACATTAAATGAGGGTTGGGGGTTAAGATAACACTCCTTACTAAAAATATCCATGAATTCACCCTAGAAACACCCTTCAGGAACACCGCAGGGACACCCAAGAAAACACCACACAGGATGACAGGGCATTTCTTGGGTGGCTCCAATGGTGTCCCAATGGGTGAAATGAAAAAAGTCCCACCTGACAGACACGGAGGTGTCCGTGTGTGTTGGGACATTAGAGGGTGTCTGTTTGTGGTAGGACATAGGACTGTTCGAAGGATTGAGGGAATATGTGCCCTTCGGAAGTATTCTTCCCTTTTGAGGAAACTAAGGAGAGTACCCCTCATAAAAATGCTTGAAAACAGTGAAGTTGTAAAGACTTAAGTTTTTGATATGTGAAGAGACTGCTCTGGAAGTGTACGTTTCATGTTTTAACAATAATAAATTTGGGAACATTTTGGACTGCTTTCATAATTTTCACACAGTCTGCAACTAAGAAAGCATTCCGGAAGTTGTACAGTGGTGTTCTCTGTCCTGTGGGGCCCCATATCTATGTTGTGGTACAGTCAGTGGTGTTCTATGGTGGTCTGAGGTGTCCTGTGGTGCCCCATAACTTTGAAGTGGTACAGTAAGTGATGTTCTGTGGTGGTCTTAGGTGTCCTGTGGTGGCCCATTGCATCCACCATTGAAAACCCCTGAAAACCGTTGACACCACTTGTTCCGCCACAGGACCTGCATGGTCCCACCATAGCACACCCCTGGGTCACCAAAGAACACCATTGACACACCACAAACACACTGAAACACCTTTGAACACCTGTCATATGACGGAATCCCGAGTGGTCCGCTCGGAAGACCTCGAGAATTTCCGTGTAGCATTCAGTTCAGTTGCCTGTTCTATGTGCGCGCTCCAGATTGAAGACTGGGTTGTACACCCTTAATCAAAAGTAAATGCACAGCTAATAAACTTAAATATTTCCCAAAATCTTCAGCAGATCAACCTTTGCTTTTCACGGCAGTTATTTAGGGCATCAAGACACATTTTGAGACCAAAAATATCATGATCTTGCATGAATTGTACAGTGTGTATCAGAAAAAAGGAAACCGAGATTAATTTGTTAATTTCTTGGACATTGCAAAACATTTTGGAAATTGGTCACCACCATTTATAATTACTATGCTGCGAAGATAGATGTTCAGTAGACAGGATCAAGAGATCATAAACTTTTAACATATAGAAAGATCAATTTTTTTCACTATCAAATTGTACAAAATATAGATTATTTAACCTCTTAAAGACGGATGACGAAATCCTCGTCACTGTATTCCTTTCTACAGTGCCGGATGACGAGATATTGGTCATCACGTGGTTCTAAATATAGATCGATAGCACATGGCCCCAACAGCCATAACCATCAGTGAACTGATTCGTAGTTCCTTCTGCTTAGTTCAGGGGGCAGCACAAGTCAGTTGCTACATGCACTGATACATGCGATAAAACAATACATTTCATCAAAATTTCACACTTTATTGTATTCGGATGACACCAAGAATGAATAGGGTGCTGTGTTATATGCATATCCATGATTCCTGAAACTTTTGGTGTGATACATGACGTACTTTTTGAGTTATCCTGGTGAAACCACAGATTGGATGGAGAGAGAGATCCAGAGAAATTCAGTAAAAACAATGAAGACCGCCCCATTGAGATGGGGCGGTCTTAATTAAGAAAGGTGACACCGGCACTCATCTCACACAAAAGACCGCCTGGCCTTGGATTACTCGATGGAGTGTCATCAGCAGTAACTATTGTTGACTAGGCCATGAATAGGCCTATTCACAATATTCAGCACGCTGGGTAGATCTAAATGAGACGGAAGGAATAGCCCTGACTTGACTGGAAAACCGGACGAAATTTATTTTGGAAAATGCTCTGTAACTTCTGTTCACCACGGAATTTTTTAAACCTGAAAAAAATAATTTTGCTGGGAAACAAACAGGCTTTAAAGTGACGTTGGTTTCACTTCTAAAAAATATGCGATTGGAAATCACACTTTTTTATGGAAATTTCAAACTTTTGTCAAAAATACAACTCATGCAAGTTCATGATATTTTTGGTCTCAAAATGTGTCTTGAATGCCGTAAAAAGCAAAGGTTGATCCGCTGAAGATTTTGGGAAATATTTAAGTTTATTAGCTGTGCATTTACTTTTGATTAAGGGTGTACCACTTGTTGCCGCAATGACCAGTCGTAACGGATGTGCGCGGAACGCGCACATCGATAGCGACTGTTGCGTACAGCTGCTTCTAGTGGCAAGGTCGATGTGCGTAGCCTAGCGCACATCGACCTTGCGACTGGAAGCAACTACCGGCAATGGTGTTTCCGGCAACGATGGGCGACTGGCTGGAAACAGCAGCAACTGATCAGGGACCTTAATCACAAAGCTCTCATAACTTTAAAGGCACGCAAATCCTTTGTCAGGCTGAAAGTGAACAACAGGTTGTCCGCAAAATGACAACAGTTTGCGCACTCCCGTAAGTTACGGGAGCTTCGTGAATAAAGTCCCCGATGCTCAAACAGGTCAATGTGAGCGCCCCGGCAACGCTATAGAGGTTCTTCACTGACGTCACACGGCCGCCATACTGGCCGTCAAAATGAAGCCTGGAGGCTGCCATCTTGTTCTCGGTTCGAACATTCAGCGGCCCGTACAGACCAATGGGAGCATCCAACTCAACAAATCACTTTACCTCTCACAGTTTCCGACCATAAGTAGTTGGTCTGGGGTTAAAACCGTGTTGAAAACAAAGCGAATCGTCCATACGGCTTGCTGTAGAACAGTGTAGAAGAGGTCCAATGAATGCCGAAACGTACAAACCACGTCAAAAACGCTGTGTTGATGCTGTGACGTTGCGTCATTTGACGGCCAATATGGCGGATATTTGGGGCTGTGACGTCACGTGAAGAACCTCTATTGCCGACTGTTGCCGATAGTTCCAGCCAGTTGCTCATGTTCTACTCATTGCCGACCGTTGCTTCTAGTTCTCTTCAGTCACTGTCGATGTGCGTGGTCTGGCAATGAATTTACTGCATCTCCTACATGGAAAGTTCGCAGTAAAGCCCTCTGCAAAACCTAGTAAGCCATGCAAGCCCAAGTTATCGCCAGTGGTCTGACCCAGAATTATTGAACCGGTGGGGCTTTGTAGGGGTTTATCATGTAGCCTTCTGGCGATGTTGTTAATAAAGTATGCTTTTTTCGCTGCTTTAAGAGAGAAAAGCAACGTTCTCTCTTAAAGCAGCGAAAGCATGTACTGTCTATGATATTATGCATTTAAGAATTGGGGGCGAAACGCACAGCACAGTCCCTTCTTGTCGTCGGTGTGGCGAGTCATCAGTTCAGGCAGCAGTTGACTGAGTTGAGGCACTGCTGCCCAGCAGACTGTGCAACACGGACGGGCCCCAACACTAACAATACATTGCATAATAAGTAAATATTTATTTCACTGTAATGTGTAGCCTGGGCTAGTTATACCGACAATGTCCACACAGACTACGCGGAAAATGGGAATGCCTTCGCCATATATACCACGATATAAGTACACCTCGCGACCTGTGTATTTTGAACTTCACATGAGGATGTGTGAAAAATGGCCCAGCAGAACAGACTAACTCATGAACTTCGTTTTCGAAAAGCAATTATCAGCTGATTATCAGACTGGTACAGCCAGCTCCTGGCGGAGGAGTCGGGTAACCAATCTAAGCGATTATGACGCCATCAGCAACGTCACTGTATTGAGCGAGCGGAATGGGCTAAATTCGTTTTCGTGCAGTTTCGTCCCTGAGAATAATTTATAGGCCAGATGATGACGTCACATGTTCATCGCCGGTTACCAAAAACCGCTTCAAACTCATAACTGGATCCCGTTTTGGACTAGTTTTCACATCAGTTCGCCTAACAATTATGATACACACCGATCCTGTACGATTTAAACGCCCGTCTTACTCTTGTAAATTCAGTATCAGGTGACAAAGTTTCAGGCGAATTTTCCCCTCCAAGGCCGAAATGATTGCTGTGAAACGCATACGTAATTAGCAAGCTTCGCTGATTTGCCGCTACGCGGCGGTTGGTTTCCTTGCGTCCAGGNGTGTGACTAGATGTCGGATTTCGTCTTTGGTAGATAGAAGGCACGAAGATTTTGCAGATTTGTCGTGCGTTTTGCGTCGAAGAGCCAAGTCCGAACCGAACTCTGACATTAAGAACTTCAATTCAGCCTATTCCATACAAAAAAATTATAGTCATAGACGGGATTCGAACCGTCGACCTTCTGATTTGCAATCGACCACTCTATCCACTCAGCCAACGAGCCAACTGACACGGTCTGTTCGTTATAGGCGTAGGCCTTCGAGTTAGAAAACCTGGGAAGCCTACCATCAAGTTCGGTGGGCGAATGGGGAAGACGGTGAAACAAAGATAACAGAGCGTGGGTTCGATTCCCAGCTTGGTCTAGTTTTTTTTCTTTCAAAAAAGTGTTCAGCAGGAGCTCACCAGAGCATGTTGACACCTCCACAGCTCGAAGACAAATAAGATGGCGCCCCCTGGCCTATCATGTTCTGAGCCTTCGTTTGAGGTGTTGGCAGGGTGTTTGATCGTGTACAGCGGGCATAAGCTTCACAGCATGCTCATACATTACACCTGCTCCACTTCATCTGCAGTCGCCAATTTTAGTAAAAGCGCCTTCTACGACAGCTACTGCGCATGTTACGGGCATTCGTATTTCGTATTTCGTATTTTATGCGAAACCAAAAATTTTCTTAATACGAAATACGAACTCTATTTTCGTATTTCGTGTTCGTAGTTCGTCAAGTTGCGAAACCTCGCTAATTAATAACAATCTGGGCCCGGTTGCCCCAAACTTACAGCAAGTGAATGGTCAGCTCTCGATAGAATCATTGGAGTATGGAAGCAGGCGGGTTTGGCTCAATCACATGAGACTGCAGTCTATTGAAAAGGTTTGCCAGCTAATAGTAGGTATGCCAGATGAAATTTTTCTAGGAATAAAATTGGACCTAAATTGGTTTTAAATGATAGGCATTTGTGATTGAAGAACAGAACAATATGAATTTTCAAAATCCGACTCGTCATTACCAAGTTGGCAAGATGCCAATTTTCGAGATTTTCAATGAGAACTAAAATGAAAAAGTAGCAACTTTGCAGCCTTCTCATATAGAAAGTATTGGGTTTACAAGTCTCCCTTTCTCTGATTCATACGACCTCTATAAGTATTTCATGCTCATTTCTTTTACAACCAAACAGAGGATTACCTTAGGAAAAAATAATGGTTTAAAATGGTGAAAAAGCCAAATTCGCATTTCGTAAAAATCATCCATTTTGGGTATGTTTCTAAAGAGCATGGGCTGAATAGTAAGTGACATAGAAACATGAAACCAACGGCATAACTTGAGTGCCACATCAGGATTCCACAAATGGAATGTTCACAACCCTGCCATACATACATATTTCAATCAACTATCGAAGCCAGAACATTGTGATATTTTGATAAACATGAGATATTTAGCAGTCTCATTTCAGGGCTCCTAAAACCCAACAGTTGTATTTTACAAGTAGTATTTGTAGTCTAAACACTAAGATTTGCAATCCATGGAAAAATCACCTAAAATAATATAAGATAATTGTATTTTTCAAATGATATCACTTTTCGTGATATTTTGGAAACAATCATCAATAAATGAACTATTTTAGGGATAACTGAAGTCTTCTGTGGTACTGTATAAATGAAATTGGCTACCAAAAATATGTATGACCAGAAAAAAGTGATATACTCATTGTAAAGCCAGAATCTCAAAATGTCATTAAGCAAAATTTCGTGATAATGTGTTGGAGCAGCAGCGCCATGCATGATGCACTTTTCATTTTTCCATTACCAGTATCATATAAAATATGAAATTCTGCACGTTTTCAGCTCTGATTTGATAGGGTTACGATTTGAGCTTCACTGAGAATATTTGACTATCAAATTTTACAGGCTGATAATGATATTTTTAAGAACAATTTATATAAAAAATTTGGCATGTACTGAAAGCTAATACACTCTACTTTTCTGTTATAGTGGTATTTCAGGAGTATTTATTCCTACAAATGGATGGCGATGGTTGCTCAAAATGTTGGTCACACTGGGACAAACATTCCATGACACTAGGCCTTTTCCAGGGAATTTTGGGGTGATTCTGGCATACCTACTAATAGCGGTGACAGCCCTGTTTGCACAACTTCGCCAGACATTTGCCCGTCGAGGATGAAGAAGGGGATGGGGAGCTGATGGGAGGGAAGACAACTTCGTTCCCAGGGGTCGTTCGCTTTCTGACAATATGGCGGACGTGTCACTAACCCCTGGAATCAGCTTTGGTTTTTAGACCAGGAATCTTGGTCTAAGTATAGATGGCAGCACAAGTCAAAATATTTAATCTGAAATACTTACTCGTACTTTTTAAAATTCTTTTCACAAAAAAATCAACAAACCTAGATATAGGTAACCTTTTGATTTGATCCAAAATATTTTGAAAATATGTTTGGTATGTTCTTGGGTATATTTTACGGTTTCCTGTCAACCAATCAAATGCGTTAAATCCAAAGCAGATTCCAGGGGTTAGTGAGCGAGTGGTCCGAGGTTGTCTGAGCGAACTATACCCCTGGGGACGAGGTTGAGGGAAATATGCTTGACGCTGAGGCATGGAGGTAGCCAGGAGGAATTAAGCTGTGGAGATGCTAAGAGCATGCTTACATGTAGACACTGAATGATTTTTTTGTATTACAATATACCGGAAAGTATTGGTCTATTTAATAAGAAATTAAATTGTACTGAATGTGTCACTATGATTGTTTACTATAAGACTGGGCAAACACATAGACGGCAAACCGCAATGCGTCGTTTTATAAGTTGACTGACCCGGCTGAATGGTGAGTAGACAGCATTGGGTCAGGTAACTTTAAAAACGCCCCCACTGCATTGAGATTTGCCGTCCATGTGCGCCCAGTCTTACTATCTAAGTCACCTCCCCACAAGACGTATCTTTATGCCTTAATTCGGTGTCGTAAGATATGCTGGTGCAACAGTTTCACTGTAATGCATTTCTGTTGCACCAAAGTTGTCTTACACCACACGTAAGTCCAAATGCGTAGGACACGAAAGTTGGGACGTGTCGCACAACGATGGGGCAACCCATTTTTGTCCTTAACGTTAAGACAACACGTAAGACCTTTGATGCAACCGGGCCCTGTTTTGTAGTTAAGGTATAATAAACGGAGCAAAATTTGGAGACTGTCAAAATCAGACACATTATATTTCGAGTGTAGGTGTTACACAACAACCTTCTCGGTTCATCGTCATTCTTCGTCAAATGATTTAGTCCTCCCTGCTTGTCATGTTTATTGTTCTTCCTTTAACCAACAAATCGATAGGGATATCAATATACAAGCAAAGATTGATACGTGAGTCTTGAAGACAATGATTGAATGGTTCTACAAATTGCTATTGTTGAAATCAAGATTGCAAATGAAATTTTACCTCTGGATAAACTTATTCTTGACCAAGTACTTTCGGTCATCCTTTAATGAAAAAGACTGGTCCCCGGTCTATAAATATAAAATATATAGACCGGTACTGCCTGCGAATTTCATGCCGTTGATTGGTCCAATTCGAAAACCAACGGACTTGCCACAATCGGTTGGAAAATCAGTCATATGTCATTCGCTATGGCACTTTTTAAGGCTTTTGCATGCATTGGTTTCAAGGACCCATACTCAAGTCTTTCGTCTGGCATTGATTATCGCTAAGGCACGCTTTGTAGCAAGCGAAAAGTGATGTTTATTCTCTGCAATGTTGATATTTACCAGCCGCCGCCATGATTCCTCGTTGCAACTGGTATCCGGTCCTTCATCATGTGGTTGTACGTGTTCTAAGTACAGTCATGAATGGATACTAGTCACTTCCGGCGGCAGCCAGATTTCTGCCGTCCTCAGTAGCCAGCACCGATCCTCCGCTACATCCAGCCCGCCAGCGCCACCAGCGGAGGATCGGGTACCAATCTATTAATGAAATTCCTCTCATGTTCTTCCTTTTTTCTCGCATGAATTCAAACTGAAATTCAAAGATAGTTAATTTTTTTCTGCCATTTGCTGGTGTGAGATTACAAAAACGTAGGTTTAATGGTGAAATATTTTCCACTATGGGCGGTTAAACCCGCATTTTTAAGACGTTGGCAAAGCAAGACGTTGAGACACTTTTCAAAGACATATAGTTCAAAAATAAGACATTGAGACAGAGTGGTGCCTTTCAAAGACGTTCACACTTTTCAAAGACGTAGTTGAAAAATAAGACGTTGGGTGGCGCTTTAAAGACCTCGCAATTCAAAGACGTTGAGACACTTTTCAAAGACATATAGTTAAAAAATAAGACATTGAGTGACACCTTTCAAATACGTTCATACTTTTCAAAGACGTAGTTCAAAAATAAGACGTTGGTGGGGCCTCATTACAACCTCAGTCTCGCGCAAGTTCATATAAAATTACATTTATGTTCGATGCGACTTCCGCGTTTATTCGAACTTGGAATTCTGGGTAACTTTGAAAGGATGGTCCTGATTGGCTCCCGTGTTTAAAGGCCATGTAAATGAAATAGTTGGTTAACATCATTCGACTCTCAATTATTGACGAGGGCGGGAGTGTTTTTTAAAATATTTTATTGAGTTTGAGGATGCAAGTTACCATGGTAACCATCGTGATGAGGCCGAATTTGATTGGATGTTGGTGCGTGGTGATGTCCCATTATTTTTAAAAAATCCAAAATCCGAAAACTTTGACCCTCTCCGATCTTAACCAAAACCTAAACTTACGTATATGAATGGGCCAAGGATGCCAAAACGTGGGTCCCAGAATCATACGACTTACCGTTGTAGAGATATTAAAGAATTAAGATTCTATTTTTTCTTTGACGTACTTAAATTTTTTTTTCGTGTAACATGATTAGTGGTGTACACAAGCTCAGAATATGCGCCCGTCCGAAAATAGATATTCCGTCCGATAATTGGAATCTATTGTGAAAAAACTGCATGGACTTCCCTAGCGGTCCTTCCTTCCTGCGGGGGCGCCACCGTCTACATTTCTTCTTGTATTAAGTGATCCTTCCTTCCTTCCTGTCCCATAGGAGCGGTGTGACAACATCTGGATCATAAAATGTTTGCTTTAAGAACGAATTAAACGCCTCAGCCCAAAGTAACCGTACCCCAATCCCAACCCTTGCCTCAACCCCCAAGCCCAAACCGTAATCCCACCACCAAACGTAACCCTAACCCTTAAAACAACTTAACCCTAACCCCTAACTCTAACCCCTAAAAGAATGTAACCCTAACCCCTAAAACAACGTAACCCTAACCCCGAAAACAATGTATCCCTAACCCCTAAAACAACGTAACCCTAACCCCGAGGCAAAGCGTAACGCCTCCAACCGCTTGATCGACAAAAATACAATCATGGTAAAATAGGTCTAGGCCTAGGCCTACTGCCCTCCCAAGCTAAACTGCAGTGACTCCAATTTTGGCGAAATTGAGATATCATGACTGGTGCCTTTAATAGCTTCTATTCTATCATTTAAAACACTGAATGTGTCAATCGGGTGTAGTATCTCCAATAGGGCCTACAAGCCTTCTACCCAAGTTAAAGGGAGCCATCCGAAAGATATTGCCCGGCGAGCAATCTTTGCCAAAACGCATAACGCCATCTATTAATAGTGAGTTTAAGAAACCATACGTTAACGCTAACGCTAACGATAATTACGTCAAAATGACGTCACCCCCAGAAGAAATACAACAGAATCATTCGATGTGACGTCAAAATGATTTCATTAACGTTAGCGTTAGCGTTAACGTATGGTTTCTTGAACTCACTAATCTACGGTGACACTACGCTAATAAAAACAAAAACACAGGCCCCGAGAGAGCTATCAGTAAGCTTAGAACACGTATCTAATAAAAAACGCTAGTTTGTTAAGTACACACACCGAGCTCACGAATTCGGGGGTGTATTTTCTACAAACAAGCGTTTTTTTTTGTTAGATACGTGTTCTGAACTCACTGAGCTCTCTCGGGGCCTCTACCATAACGCACCGCGCCATCTGTTAATCGACCGCGACACAACGCTAATCAAAACAAAAACAGAGTGCCCGCCGGGCAATATCTTTCGGATGTCTCCCTTTAAACTGCAGCATCTGACAGCCTCCCAAGCTAAACAGCAGTAAGTAGTGCAATTTACTGCAGTTTAGCTTGGAATTAAGGATCACGATACTACCGTTTGAGAGCTGAAAGGCACTGAAAATTCCGTCTACTTGTATTTCCAAGACTATTAAACGCCGTATACATGGCTGAACCTCGTACCAACAGACATTTAGTGGTGGCGGGCGGGGGGGGGGGCATTCTATAACAGTGTTCACAAAACAAGGCTGTAACCGAGTGACCGGGGGTGCATTTAAAATCATGTCTTAGTAAAACTAAATGCCCCCCGGGGCAGCCTATAACAGATTTTTCTGTGATAGGATGCCCCACCGGGCACTCAAAGAGAGGGTGCATCATATTTGTCTGGGTGCCAGTAATTAACGGTGCATCATATTTGTCTGGGTGCCAGTAATTAACACTTAATTGAAAAAGAGAATTGACGGCGGGAATTCGTCATGAAAGACTAGCTTTTTGTAATAACCGAAGCTTGAAAAAAAATTCCTAGTCCCTTTAACGTTGAATATCTTTTTTGGTGAAATATTTTGTACTGGATGATTTTTGATGACAGCAGTGGGGCTGAGCGCAATAAACGGCACAATCTGCTGCGAGTGGAATTCAGTAGGGATTGTCAAGGGTGAAGGGAGTGTAGTTCGAAGGGCGAAGTGACCGTAGGCCTTGATACAGTAGGCTCGCGTATACCCCGCCGCGAAAGTCAGCACTGATTCCGAAATTTTCTAAGTCCAGAAGAGATGTCGATTTTTACCCAGACAATATAGGGCCTGGTATGATCGACGATCTGACAAGGGTAGTTATGAGAGTTGCACGCAAATTACGAGAAATGACCAATCGTCTGTGCAAAGGCCCAGAGCATGAAAACGTTCTGGTCACTTCTTCTGTGTTAGGGCTGGTTCATACTCTGTCCGGATTTTACGCCGATTAGGGCCTATGATCAATTTCAATGTGTGTGCACATTCACGCCTTGGAAACCTGTGATCAGTTTTTCATGCGGTTGACGGTCCGTGAGCAAGTATGAATTGACCCTTATTGTTATCCGTTAGGCCTATGGCGAAGGCTGTCACTGACCACGGAAGTAGGCCTATGCGAAGCCTTCTCAAGATGGCCGTCGGTCAACAGGGTTGTGCAGGTGTGCTGTGAAACTTTTTGGCTTCTTCTCATGATTGGGACTATTTTCAAGGATCTTTGAGCTCCATCATGTCTATTAACGTATAGAGGCCGGATTGTACCCAGAGATGTGGTCAGGAGTACTTTGTTGAAGTGAGTTTTGGGCATTTTTTCAATACTGTTGGTGGGCAACTCTGCTTGTCCTTCACGAGGGGGCATTTCATTAATATGTCCACACCAAAACCTACACGGTCAAGGATAAGACCCCATGACATNAATCGAGTTAAGCTGCGTGCAGGTGTGAGTTTGTATGACAGAGTGTCTAAACAGAATGGCTTTTGGGGAAAGCTGTACACCACAGTGTATCCTTTGGTTATTTTGGGTTGGATATTACTAGTGGTGTTATGCGGTGTTGGCTTGGGTATGTGATAAACCTTGGAAACAGTGAAACCTTGAAAACAGTCAGAAAACCTTGGAAACACTGGCAAAATTGCTAAAAACACTAAAATAAATCAATAAGAATTCAAGCTGATTAATCGTACTGTCATGTTTGTAAATTAGCAGTTTGAATGCATCCCTAAATAATGAAAACGAAAAATACCAGACGACACCATTCTGGTTGGTCTGGATTCCATGTTTTCAGTAACCCAATTTCTTACCTCGTCCCATGCGGGGCTCATCACTGCATGTCCAGTGTTCAGTCATGTAGTCATGGTAGTACATGTATGTATCTGTGTATGGAAAAGCTCTGACATGTCAGACAGAGGTAGGCCTATTATTTGTCATGTGTGACAAGAATTCAGGAACCGGTGGCGTTATCAATTAACACATGTTCCATGTCCCGCTATCATGACACAATTTAGGCCTAGGCCTACCTACCGGTAGGCCTACCAGCATGGCAGCGGCGGTCTGTGACTCAGTGCCAGTCTGCAGGTCTGTGACTGTGACGTGTGCTGTGTTCAGTGAAGTTCAGTGACAGTGTAGCCTAGTGTTAGGCCGCCCTATGCAGTGCTATGTGTGTGTGTAGCCTACATAGGCCTATAGTCATAGGGCCTACTGCATACATACATAACATAACTTACATGCATAGGCTAGGCTAGGCTAGGCCTACCGTACACTACAGCTGCTGTATAGGCGTAGTGGGCCTGCATTAGGCCTACATTGTACATCCTACTCACTACTACTGTGTGTGACGAGTGGTGTTGATGATTGCATGATTTGATTTTATAGGGGGACGGACGGGGGAAGAGGGCGGGGGACACTTAACATGCCAAGGAGGCCCGTTAAGTCATTTGACACTTAAAATTAGAGATGCCCTTGGTGTGGAGACTCACCTCCGCTCCGCGGGCCGCCTGGCGCCAGCAGTGGGCTTGTTGTACTTGACTCGATGACGCGAAGACTCGATGGCGCGATGACTCGATGACCGCCAAAATTATTCAATGAAATTCAGCTGGTTATTTCTAAGAAGTGGTATGGATCAACGGCGGAAGTGGACCGACGTAGTGTCCCCAGCTACCAAGAAGTGTAGTGAGGTTGATATTCAGCGTAAATCATGAAATGAAGGGTAGCCTCGAACTAGGCCTATAGCTCTTAAGTCCTTGAGAATTTACTATGGGTCCCTTTTGAAAAGTTGTTGGAATTGGTCTTGTCTCCCTATTGCACACCCCGGAGGAGGTATAGCGGTAATTTTCTGCCCTTTTGAACAATGATCCTACTGCATGTTCTATGCCGGAAGTTTCCCAATGTGTCAGAGCTGCCAGGCAAAAAGTAAATTCATGAAAATGACGAAATGCACCCGGGTTGTTCATGTACTTCATGACGTCATCAGTTTTGTGGTCACTTGCATCTTGGCAAGACGCACGTGACAATCTTGGACGAAAAGTTTCAGATCTTGGAACAAATTTTTACAATTCTTTGATATTTTTTATTATGTAATGAAAATTAAATTCTTGGACTGTACTTCTTCAAAACACTTGAACGAAAAAAAAAAATTTTGAATGAATTCCGCTGCTTCACGCACAACCACAATCATGCATTCTAAACGCCAATGACGTCACGGCTTTAGAGTTATACTAAACATGGGAATAGGTATGTGGTTTAACATGTCTAACGATGGTTATAAAAATATGCCAGAGGTGGCTTATTTCATCTTCCTAAAAATGTTGCATCGTAACCCAGTGTTTTGAAGTGGAACTCGAATTAAAATAAGGCATATACAGGAAATTTAATTGGCGTTCTTCGCGCCTTCGAGTCATCGCGCCATCGAGTCATCGAGTCAAGTACAACAAGCCCCAGCAGTGTGGCCCATTTTTTTTGCGGCATAGCCTAGGCCTAGGGCAGTGGTCCGTGGGAATGGGGATGATGCAGGGGCCCAGCACCTCCAGACTCTCCAAGGATGGTCTTCCAGAGCAAAGTGCCCTCTCCCGAACTAGGGGGCAACTGTCGGTGTCTGTTACCCTCAGGGGTGCACAGAGGCCTACTTTTTCTGGGCACGGCCCGGCAGAGGCTGGAGAAAAGGCAAGTGGCGGAGTCGGGCTAAGAGTGTTTGGTATCGGCCTTGTTTGACCTTGACCTCACACACGAAAAGCTGTATGTCTGACGTCACAGATGTCAGATGATAGACTGGTTCCCGGTTCCAGGTTGGGATCACGAATGCAGATGCTATGTTGGGATCACGAACCAGTCTATTCTCTGTGACGTCAGACACACAGAATTTCATGTGGAATGAAAATAAAAGTGGATGCGAAAAGTGGAATGAAAATAAAAGTGGATGTTAGTTATTTTTTATTTTCAAAATTCCCACCAAAATGCCAGAGGGAGATGACCAGAAAAAATCTCACAAACTTATGTTTCGAGCTCAAAAACGCATCATTTATCTTTCAATATTTCATGCAATTTGTGGGTTGAATTTTTTTATTTTCCCCTCCAAAATAGGCGTTGAAAAAGTTGTGATTTAACTTTGCCCTGAAAATGATCATTTTGATGATTGTCTCACTTCTCATCCCCAAAATCTGCCTCTGATATATTCAGCTCAAATGTCTTCTTATGAGAACAGCATCATGGCAAACATATGAAAGAAACATACCGGTACCCAGTTATTGTTTGGTAAGAAAAATTTGAGTTCCCATAGGCAAAATCCTGAATCCGCCCCTTCTTAAAACACATACGGCCGATTTTTTTAAATGGATGGCTAAGAAACCATCTCACATCTGGTTGACAAACTGTTTGTTAATCGAAGTGAATTTTTCGATTTTGTGAATCGTTGATAGCCAAACATGTTTACAAACATGTTTACTTTAGTTAATTCATGGTTTGTCAGAAAAGCAGATGGTTAAACCTTAACTAGGGCTACTTATCAGTATTAGTGTCATTATTATAGTTCAAAGCCAGGTGTTTGATAACCAACTCCATCTCTGAGCAACCTCCAGTGTACCGACTTGAAGCGACGTCTGATCTCTCCGTCAATTTGGATCATCTCGGGGAGAAAATAGGGATGGCGACTCTTTATGCATTTTTCGTCGATATGGTAAAACACTTCCCTCTCTTTACGGCGAGTAGGGACCCACACTGTTCCCTCTCCATCATCGCTTTTTTGGGGATACATATACCGTTCTTTGTGTGCAATCACGATATCATATGGTGCGACTTTGATGACATCCATGTGCGGGAAGTTAATTCTACAGGTTTCACACCTCTGTGACCTTTTGGTAATGAACTGAACGTGAAATGGATTGTCATTGTGCCACACTTCAGTAAAGACGGGACTACTTTCAGGAGGAGGAGGACGTTCATTTGTTGCAGATCCAATTGCTGCTGTTGCTGTAATTCTTGGAACACACTGCATGACCGGGATATTTGGTTGTCGTTTTCGGGTATTCTGCCCAGGTTTTTTGCCAGCAGTCTTAGGTATCGATGACCGTAGTGTGGTTGTATTGGGCCGTTTCCCCTTTTCTTTTACCCACAAAATGAAATTTCTCAAATGCCCAAGTTTCTCTGCAACAGCAACGCTGTGAGAACAAATGTTTGTGGATCTGTACATTTCACATTGGCATTTCACTTGACTTGTAGTGCTGTCTCTCACAACGTAGAGCTGGGGCGAACCATGCGATTTGCTATTTGAAATTACCGAGTAAGCATTTTCATTGGAACCGGCTGCGGGGACAATCGCATTACGAGTTGATAAAAGGCGTTTTGCTTTTTCCCAAATGTTAGTGATTGTTCCCTTTGCCAAATTTGACAGGTCAACTTCATTCACAATGACAGATAATGGTAATCCACCAGTGCTGCATCCTCTGGCGGCCTCCTTAGTTCCTGGTTCCATGATCCTACCAGTCCCACATCTCGAAACCGCAGCTGGTGTCGCATTAAAGAATTGCCTTATGTGTTGCTCTCTTTCGGCCTTGGACATATTTTTCCACCTTTGTGGACCGACAGCGTATTTTTTGAACGTTTCGCTCACTGAATACTCCCCCATACCGTAGAGAGCTCTTTCCGCTTCAATGTACTGCTGTTTCACCAGGGCATGCAAAGCTTCATTTAGCTCGGGCCATTGCGATTTTTTATAGCAAACGTGCTCTTTAAGCAGTCGATTTATCCTTTCTATTCTGTTCTGTGTATATGGCCTAGGGGGACTTCCCAAGCCGGCAAAAGATCGTGTTGTAGCCAGCATTGACTGTGAAACCATCTCCAGCTTGTGTTTCACAAACCAGTCGTAAAAACTACAAATAACTTGAAATAACACCTTTTTCATGATCAACTATATATTGGTCTCAGAGAGACCCGATACGAGCTTTCGACACTAACTGTGTCTTCATCAGGTATGAAGAGCACAGGATGTACAACACATAAGGAAGGCAGAAAGTTAAATGCAATAAAAACATAAGATGATAACACAATACACAAAACAAGGGTCCATAGACTAGATAATGCTAAACGTCCACATGACAGAAATAGCAGATCAGGGGATTACTAAGGAGTGGTGTAATTAAGGGAGATCAGGTTACAAAGTGTAATGGGCGAGAAAGCCTGCATCACGGTTGAGGCCACAGTTGAGGGTGTTGAATGTTTTTATAAGTTTTTGCTCCATAGACCGTCTCTGTCCTGTGTCTGGGAGGGAGCCTTTGAGAACACTAACTCTTAGGTCATCTATAGAGTGTCCATTCTGAGTAAAATGTTCTCCAATGGGGAGATGTACATTTTTGTTTCGAATAGTTTGTTTGTGTCCATTGAGTCTTTTGCGGAGAGTTTGGCCTGTTTCACCTATGTACATGTCAGGGCATCTCTTGCATCTAAGCATGTACACAACGTTGGGAGTCTGGCAACTGAAGTGTCCTGTTGTTTTGAATGTATTCGATGAGTTGGGTATGGGAATGTCACTATTGTCAATCTGAGGGCACAGTTTGCACCTGGTTTTATTGCAGGGGAAAGTTCCATCAGGTAGTGTGGATGGCATTTTGCTGTGCACCAGAGTTTTCCTGAGGNTGTGGCCTCAACCGTGATGCAGGCTTTCTCGCCCATTACACTTTGTAACCTGATCTCCCTTAATTACACCACTCCTTAGTAATCCCCTGATCTGCTATTTCTGTCATGTGGACGTTTAGCATTATCTAGTCTATGGACCCTTGTTTTGTGTATTGTGTTATCATCTTATGTTTTTATTGCATTTAACTTTCTGCCTTCCTTATGTGTTGTACATCCTGTGCTCTTCATACCTGATGAAGACACAGTTAGTGTCGAAAGCTCGTATCGGGTCTCTCTGAGACCAATATATAGTTGATCATGAAAAAGGTGTTATTTCAAGTTATTTGTATTTTACTGATCAACACGGCAACCATTTTATACTCGTAAAAACTAGCATCCCAACGTTCACGACAAATCTCAATTTTTTCTCTTAACTCTGTTCCATCAGCAGAATCAACAATGCCGCATTCACGTGTGTCGCCTCTCTGTAACCCGAAAATGTCACCAATTATAAGAGAGGACATGTCATCGTTAACCTTTAGGTCCCTCAATTTTCTCTTGATGTTGTCTTTGAAATGATTGAAGCACAGCAAGTGAACTGCTCCACGAAATGATTTCTTGAATGCGGTGTACAGTGCAACCTCTTCATCTGTACCGAAAACAATCAAGTTCTCCAGATCAGGGCAGTGCATTGTCATCTGAGTTGGTAGGTTTTCATATGTCTCCCGGTCTTTCTTAATATGTACTAACATTGGCCCAAGGAAGGTAGGATGCTGACTCGTTCCATGAATAACTAGGCTTAGATTCTCGAATGTTGTCAGCGTAACGTAAAATTCTCCAAGGTTAAATGTCATGTCAGCATTGTCAGCAGATTGAAAACAGGTTGGGATCCGTGCAAAATCGCTTGACGTCTAAGAGTTGTTGATCAGTATAATTTACGCTGAAAGGTGAATCTTTAACAAAAGATACCTGCTTGACAAAATCGCTGATTAGAGCATGTTCCTGTACCTGCGTTACAATTGCAAATAACTCGTCTTCACATTGTTGTTTTTGTCGCTGGTTCGTGTTAAAAATTTGCCTTTTGTTGCGAGGTATGGTAGAGAATGTGTGAATACCATCATCACTGTTGTCAATGACATCATAATAGACTTGTCGGGGCTTCCTGCCTTCAGCGCAGCGACTGGCAATATTTTGGATAGTTGATGAAGCTGTTCTGATATACGGTCTGGAACTCCTTTTGGCGTTTCCATGGGGTTTTAAAGTCAGGTCTTGCACAACACCGTCCTGCCAGTAATATTGAACGATGCAGAGGTCAAACCCTTCTGCATCAATGATCACACGGTGAAATGACTGGTTACTGGCACATTTGCTATAGTAGCGGGTTAGTTTATGAACAGAGTCGATAGGGACCTCACTTTTGGCCCACGACTTACCACATCTTTCACTAACAAATGCTTCAGCTATCTTGTCTCCAGATTTTTCAACGGTTGCAATTCTTGTGGAGAATTTGCCATCCTCTCTTTCAAGGAAGTAATATTTCGACGGCATCCCGCCACTGAGCCATGACCCATTGTCGTCAGATGTGAGATCTTTTCTGTTCGTGACATTTTTATCTATCACGAATGTCTTGTTTGTTGTTACTCCGGTGGGTCGAACTACACACGCCTTTTGTCTGGTGGATTTATCAGTTAAAATCTTGAATATTTCATGGGCAGTCAAAGCTCGTGGGGTCTCCGAGAATATTACAACTCCAGAAGGTAATAATTCATTTGTGTTGTCATCTGTTTTTCGTCGTTTTCTTGGCGGCAAGGTTATCTCCGAGTCTGAGTCGCTATTGAACAGGGCTGCAAAACCATCTTCCTCCATATCTGCTGTTGACATGGACATACTGCTGGTGTACTCTGCTGCTGAAAAACCGCGTTTAATGAATTTGATAAAATTGGGACAGAAAAATACTTCTAGTTGTAAAACAGGACTGTTTCACAGATCAGTAGTAAACGGGAGCGTTCTAACAAAAAAAATATGTTTATGTTTAGGCCTAAAAAAAAAAGGTGTGGTTCCGGTAACCCGACCGACCCTAATTTTTGCCCCTCAAATTCCCTAATCAACTTTTTTTATTGACCATTTTCAACCATAAACAAAACCCATGTGCTCTCTGCACCATAAATAACCTGCGACGAACTCTTCCAACGATGTCTGAAAAGAACTGATGGTGTTTCTTGTCAACCTTGGTGGTAGCATTCAGTTTGATAGATATGGCCTCCACCAGAAATTAGTATTTACACCAGACATCTCTAATATTTACACCTACATGCAATATAAAATGCTAAGTTCAGGAGTAAAAAAACAGAGCAAAATAAAAAAAAACCCTCCCTCCCGACCCTTCCTAAAGGACACCTCGTTACCGGAACCACACCTTTTTTTTTAGGCCTTACCATGGTATTCCGAATAATAAAAACCTACCCTTAACCTCAGTACAAGCGTCATCATCGCTGTCATCTATTAATATTGGGTCAGACACGGATGATCCTTCAGTCTTCGCGACCTTATCAGTCACCATCAATTCATCTTCTGGCTTGTGACAACTCATCAAACGCAGGCCGTCATAATGTTCACCATTTTTTCTCACGTGCACCACGTCCCTTAAAACCAGTTTCCTTGGCAGCAGGGTTATTTTGCCTCCGCCCACGACGTGGACGATGATCTTCACTCCAAACAGATTCGACAGGGCATTGAAGATAATATCACCAATGCCATTAGAATAATTGCCATTATTAATATAGGCGTATAAGTCTTCGATGACATCTCTGTCGACCGTCAGGTAAGGACTGTAGTGGTCAATGTTGGTGAGAATTTCATTCTTGACAGCATGCAGTACTTCTCTTGTTGATCTCTGACTGCCAAGGGAAGCACGGAAGGCATTCACTATACAGTATCCATCTCCATAAATTGGTACAACTTGGAAATCTGCCGTGGACCTATTGTGAATTAAAAGCATTTTAGGGAGTTTTTGGGATAGACAGTAGTAGCATTGATATGTTTTGAAACAAGACTGTGATCCCGCCACAATCTGACAGAGAATTGTTTGCAAACATCAGTAAACTTATCTTTTCCTGTGTTTGCAACAAAAAGTTTGATTCTGTTTGCCAAACGACAGCAACGTTAATGTTTTGTGATGTTCGAACATGCACATTCATGAAAAATTATTGTCGAAGTTTGGCACAATGACCAGCCAATCCGACAAGAGGTGATAACCATGATCCCTTTTCCCAGCAAAAACTGACCTTTTTGAGACATTGGTTCATATGAATAAAGACTTAGCAAATGGTTTTACTTAGATTTGTACAGCATTGCCCAGTGCATTTGTATTGCAAATTTCAAGTTGAACCATCTTTTTTGAAGATGGGGATTTGGCCTAGTGGTTTAAGGCGTGCTGCCCCTTAGTGCTGGCGATTGATGCCTTATGCGAGGGTCCGTGGGTTCGATTATGGTAGGAAGCAATGTCTTTCACCCTTAGAAACCCGATTTCTATTTCATACAAATTTCAAGTAAAAGCATTTACGGGTGTTTATTCATATTACTCATTGAGTCATAACATTCCTACAGAACACTTATATTATGAGCATGCTGTAACTGATATTGTCAATGAACATTGTCAATGAACATTGACTTGCAATAGTTTGGTAGTTCTTTTGGAGAATACAGCAATTCAGCTTTTGGATTGTCAATGGCTACTGATGTATGGGCTCACAACAGACCATCATGGAATGATATCAAAATTTAAAGTGAGCACGGTGTCACATGGTATGGAGGACAACTGTGAAGAATGATCAGGAATAAGTCAACTTGGTGTAAAAGGGTGGATATTTTGTACATTTGTTTTCAACCATAATAACTCAACTACTCCTACATGTTAAGCCCCAGTCACATATCCACTCCGGGGCCCGTACGGCGAGTAAAAACAGACATTTTGGCCTATTTCTACGATGCCCAGTTTGATCTAATCTAATTTGCGCTTATCCATTGAGGCGATTTCGGCATAATTCATCTGAGATCCGAGTTTCAGTCTCTAAAATCCACAGCAAGCCGCTGGGTGGGGAAAATCGCACGGGGCCCGGTGCATTTGTGACCTAGGCTTAAGTCAAATAAAGCTATCCATCATGACCATGTCACAACCACCCTCCTCATGGGTAGACCTGAGAATGAGATGCCTGTGTCTTAAACCACAGCTCATGCACCTGATATGTACAATGTGTTAAACTAACATTGCAGCAGTGGGAATGGGAACTCCAACAGCTACTTCAGCAACAATACGACACCCAGGGACCTGGGTGCATTACTTCATGCAATAATATGAGATGCTTGAATCACTGGCGTAGGTCTTCACGTTCATTTCTCATCCAGCAGCAGAATTCTTTGCATCCTCCATGGTGATACAAATAGTTCCTGCCTAAAGATAACCACAGGTAATTTCGTGGGTCATGAAAATCATTTTTTACTTATGCTTGGTTTGTTTGTGTCCAGTCTTTTTTGTCGTAGGAGTAATTTGTTGGTGGCATGCCCCTCTAGAAATCCTTTTGATACCAAAAATATTCAATATCCCAAAAGTCCAAAATAACGTAATGTAAACATACAAACACTGAATATAAACAATGAAGTCATGGTAGGGACAGGAAAATGACCTTGATCCATTTGTGAATGAACCTTTTGCAGCACAAGGTCAAGGATACCATGACTCAACAATAAACAACCTCAAAATAATTCAACTTAACAGTGATATAAAAACAAATGACGTTTTTATTGAACGTTAAGAAATTGAACAAATATTGCGTTATAACAATACATTTTGTGTACAAGTGGTTAGTATTATAACAAGATGCAGGAGTTTGAAGATGCAAATCAAATATCTTAGTTATGTTGTACCTTTCACAAGTAACAGATGGAGAATTGGAAGTATCCTGTCAAAGAAATGTTGCAAAGTTTAAATGAAAACAACAATTGAGATCACCGTCAAAAGTAACAAAGTAAATACATGCAGTTAAGCCCAAATTTATTCACACCCCATGAAAAATTATAGAAAAAATAGTTACCGGTAGAAAATACCTGTCAGTTGCAATTGCACGTCTTTGGCTTCAGTTAGTGACTTCGACTAATAGTCGAAATGTACAGAGATTGAAAAATATTGGCAAAATATCACGAAGATATCAAATTTCAAAATATCATGAAAAACCTAACTTTTGAAAATTTCAGATATTTGATTCGAAATTGATTTCATATCATACAACCATATCGTGGAACCTTTCTGAAGAAATATTTGCATGAATATACCTCTTTGTTTTTGCGGCATAATTTTGAAAATCTGCATGATTTTGATGCCTTTTTGGACTATGTGGACCTGATGGCATTCGATTGTTTTCAAAATTCTTGAAATTATCAAAGTATCAAATTTGAAAATTCAATTGATATTTTGCAATTGCACATAATCGAAGTGAGATTTTTCAAAACTTTCTTCACTGCAGTTTTTAGAATTGGTCATAGGACGATATGATGTCGATTTCGAATCAGATATTTGAAATTTTCAAAAGTTGGGTTTTTCATATTTTTTGAAATTGTGACATTTCTGTGATATTTTGCCGGTATTTCTTAAATCTCTGTACATTCCGATTAAATGTCATGCAATGAAGCCTAAGACGTGCAAGTTCAGCTTATTTGTATTTTCTAAACATTTTTCCTATAATTTTTCATGCGGTATGAATAAATTCGGGCTTAACTGTACAGGCATTGTGGATTATGCCAACATTTTAAATTGCGACACCTTGTTCTATCCTGGTGTGACATTTGTACTTATTGCACGCTTATGAATTTTTGTTAACATGTATGCATGATTGTATGCGTATGCATATACCGGTACATGTAGTTGACTTTTCATCTATCATGAACTTATTCAACTGGCATATTACAGCAAGTGAACGATCATAACAAATACATGTACATCTCTAAAGGGTCACTATGGAGGTAAGTACGTCTTCAGTGTAGGTTGACCTCGCACAGGTACACATAACAAGCCTCCAGCGGACCATATCGGTACACCTGGCATGCCTGGCCAACTCCAACTGGACTAGATGCTGTGTAATGATTGATAAATAGATCAGACAACGACACAAAAGATGAAATTTTCTGTGTTCTGTCTATTGTCTATAAAATGCACATTTATCATTTCAAATGCTCACCTTGCATGATGATAAGCTGGGAGCAGCGGACATTGGTGACAGAGACATCGGTGATGAAGGATCATTCTGCAAAAGCAATGAAATTGTGAATACTGTGGCCCATATTCTAGAACGTTCCTTTAGCGTTAAGGGAGCCTTTAAGTCAACCTTTAGCTAAATTTTATTTCAAGAACCAACCTTGTCTCGAGTTAAAGGACATCTTTATCTACCTTCCTTTAGCAAAGGTTGGGTCATTTCAAGAACCTTCCTTTATTACAGGNCCCGTACAAAACGTCATGGAAAAAAGGCATTGCTAAAAAAAACTCTTGAGCAATATCAGATTTCATTTCACCTAGTGCTTACATTATATGACAGGAAGCCAGGTGGTGGAGATGGAGACCTTGGTGATGGAGTATCACCAAGGTCTAGATGGACTAGATGCTGTGTAATGATTGATAAATAGATCAGACAACGACACAAAAGATGAAATTTTCTGTGTTCTGTCTATTGTCTATAAAATGCACATTTATCATTTCAAATGCTCACCTTGCATGATGATAAGCTGGAAGCAGCGGGCATTGGTGACAGAGACATCGGTGATGAAGGATCATTCTGCAAAAGCAATGAAATTGTGAATACTGTGGCCCATATTCTAGAACGTTCCTTTAGCGTTAAGGGAGCCTTTAAGTCAACCTTTAGCTAAATTTTATTTCAAGAACCAACCTTGTCTCGAGTTAAAGGACATCTTTATCTACCTTCCTTTAGCAAAGGTTGGGTCATTTCAAGAACCTTCCTTTATTACAGGAAATCCTTTATTTAAGGAAAGATAAAGTATGGTTCTTGAATACCATTTGTTAAAGGAACCTTCAGCAAAGGAACTCCTCAGTAAAGGAAGCCTCTATAAAGGTCTACTTTAGGCCTATTTAAAGGAAGGTTTAAGAATACGGGCCTGTATCTTGGCAGGTGAAAGAATGGACATAATAATTGATTAACTGAATAAGGAACTGGCGTGCCCATTGCAGACCTTTACTTTTTTAAGGTGCTTATTCACAAAAACAGCTCGCCTTAAACGTCAAGGCCTGCCATTGGTTCCTTTTCCCAACGTCCCTGACGTCATACTCGTTCTTGAACCCGTGTTGAAACCTGCTGGCTGCAGCGACCTGAAGAATGTCCTGCCTGTTCCTAGTTATCTAAAGTGACATACCCCAGGTAATAATAGCAACCCACCAATGCATTTGATTCAGGAGAAATGAGAGTGAATGAACCAAGTTAACTCTTGAGCAGTATCAGATTTCATTTCACCTAGTGCTTACATTATATGACAGGAAGCCAGGTGGTGGAGATGGAGACCTTGGTGATGGAGTATCCTGCAAAAGCAATACCGGTACATGTATTGTGAACCCGTACAAAATGTCATGGGAAAAGGCATTGCTAAATGAAATGGCCACGGCCATTGTGCTCACCTCTGTGATAATTCTGTGACTCTCATGGTGAATGTTGAAGGATCAGTACAGATACGACAAAGTTGAACACACCAAGAAGTATTTTTATGATCTGATCAGTATTATCAGTCAGTGACATAAACTCAGGTGATGGCACCCAGAAGGAGTACAATTTCTGAATACAATGAATACAAGTGATATTTGTGGACAAACTGCTTTCCTGTCTATTTTTCAAGGTGGCCACACGTGACGTTCATTGGGACTGAAATTTTCGCAGGAATGTACAGGATATTACTTGCATAGATATTCAGACAACATTGAAACATCGTAACATTTACTACCGATGAGATATGGCCAAAGTCAATTTTTCAAGATGGCCGCCTGGCAGCCATGTTGAAGTCCAATCGAACGGAAATTTGGCATACGTAGACGGTACCAAGACACATATTTAGGCACGGTTAAAGCATTCTAGCTACCACTATTTATGAGGTGTGGGTCGAAGTCCATTTTTCAAGATGGCTCCCTGGCGGCCATATTTGACGTCGAATCTGACTGAAATTTATCATATATTTATATGGTACCTAGATACAAATTTTGACAATGTTTAAACATCCTACCTACTCCTATTAATATGTGGATCAAAGTCCATTTTTCAAGATGGCTTCCTGGCGGCCATAATTTGAAGTCCGATCGTGTTGAAATTTGGTGCATTTGTGCAGGGTGCCTAGATATATCTTCACACCAAATCACAACACTCTATGTCAAATAGCCATGAAATGTGCCACCAAACAGTGAATTTTGAACTTTGACCTCTGTGACCTTGAAAAGTAGGTCAAATCAACCCGGGATTAATGTGATGTAGTCTCATCAGGGGAACCCACCATAAAAGATCCGTGGTTCTAGCTAACAGCGTTCAGGAGATACGGCCAAAAGAAGGTTTTCACAAAGCGCCCCCTACAGGCCAGAGCGTACAAGCAGCAGCGCTAAGTTTCGGTCCAGAGATAGTTTTTACCATAGGGTACCTGTACACCAAATTTCAAGTTTGTTGCCCAAGCGGTTTAGAAACGTGCCACCCCTGTTAACGACGACGACGGACGACACACACCATGAGAGAAGCTCACCTCACAGAGGTGAGCTAAAAACTCTGAGCAACATCAAATTTCATTTCACCTAGTGCTTACATTATATGACAGGAAGCCAGGTGGTGGAGATGGAGACCTTGGTGATGGAGTATCCTGCAAAAGCAATACATGTATTGTGAACCCGTACAAAACGTCATGGAAAAAAGGCATTGCTAAAAAAAACTCTTGAGCAATATCAGATTTCATTTCACCTAGTGCTTACATTATATGACAGGAAGCCAGGTGGTGGAGATGGAGACCTTGGTGATGGAGTATCCTGCATGTATTGTGAACCAGTACAAAGCGTCATGGTAAAAAAGCATTGATAAAAAAGTACTTCTCACCTCTGGATTTCATTCAGGGGAAATGAAAGTAAACCAAGTAAACCCTGAGTGAAGCACCTTTCATTTCACCTAGTCCTTACCTTAGGCCTACATGACAGGAAGCCAGGTGGACATGGCGGTGATAGAGACCTTGGAGAATGAGTATCCTGCAAAACCAATGATACTGCGAAAAATGAGACTGCTAAAAAGCAAAAAGGCATTGGTAAAACAGCACTCTTCACCTTTGGAATTGATTAAAGGAAAACGAAAGTAAA
>NMRB01000770.1:122400-133751 GCA_002633025.1 Notospermus geniculatus | reverse complement strand
GAAAGAAGGTTTTCACAAAGCGCCCCCTACAGGCCAGAGTGTACAAGCAACAGCGCTAAGTTTCGGTCCAGAGATAGTTTTTACCATAGGGTACCTGTACACCAAATTTCAAGTTTGTAACCCAAGCGGTTTAGAAACGTGCCACCCCTGTTAACGACGACGGACGACGACGTACGACGGACGACACACCATGAGAGAAGCTCACCTCCACAGAGGTGAGCTAAAAAGGCATTGCAACTGCTAAAAAAGGCACTTCTCACCTTGGGTGAAGTGCAGCTGAGAGGTGATGGGTATACCATGGTTTGGAGAAAATAAGCATTCAATAATCAGGATGCCAAAATCAATGGTTTGCCATTTACTACCTATCAATGGTTAATGAAATGAAATGGCCAGGTAGTCCAGTCAAAATAGGCTTAAAAGTCACACTAATTGCAAGAAAAATGAAACCACTTTTATTTGTCTTCTTTAAGTACATAAAGTAATATATCAAAAATTCCAATCAGTTCTAGGTGTGGAACATATTTTTCTGGGGGTTTGAATTTTTGGAACCGACTTTATCATTGGACCTAAGAACAGCTTTGTACAGGAGGATGGGAACCGATGTACAACTAACTTATGAACGGTTGGATTTACACCCCATAAATGTATTACCAACAGATAGAAACATGGCACCTTAGAAGCAGGTAAGCATGTTTTTAATTGTTTTATGTAATAAGAAATGCCGTTCTATGCAAGTTAACACAAAATGGGTCAAAATACATAAAAACGCCGTTTCCAATTACGTAACTGGTTAAAAACTACAAAAAACATGATTTTTCGATTAAGAGGTACCATATTTCTATCTGTTTGTAATACATTTATTGGGTGTAAATCCAACCGTTCAAAAGTTAGTTGTACATCCTGTCTCATTCTCCTGTACAAAGTACTCGTACCTCCTGTAGAAAGCTGAAAAGGATACAATCATCCTGAAATTTCGCCATGTTCCACACATCTTATTGTGTGGAATTTTCAGTCAGTGATGAGGTGGGTCCAGAGGAACAAAAAACAAGTGGTTTCATTTCTCTTGCAATTAGTGTGAGATTTGGCCCATTTTTGGGCTATTTTGACTGGACTAAGGGCCATTGTGCTCACCTCTGTGACCCTCAGACAGAGTTAGTGGTGTGAGGATTGCAAACTGCCTTTTCTGTGTTGGCCGCAAAATTCTATCAAAATTCTATTTTTCAAATGCCACCAGACAGTAGATTTTGAACTTTGACCTCTGTGACGTTGAAATCAAAAACCCAGGATTTATGTGATGTATTCTCATCAGACTTGACTGGTATGGTGGCTCAGGCCTACAGAAGAAGGATATTCAAACACCACTAATACTAAGGAAAACATTTACTTCATCACTTACTTCTTCATCGATGAAGCCAAATGAATATTCACTGGCACAGTTCAGATCATACATGCTTCCTGCTTTTGGCATTTGAACAGCTGGTCTTGAACACATTTTTGGGTTGGTACCGTAGCTGAAAATATGAATTTGATGTATTATTACTATGGGTATATCATGACCATTACAGCTACTGGTAGGCCTACATTGTGTACATCGACATGGACAGGAGCTACAAAAGACTGTGATTCTGGCCATTACAAACAAGACATCCGACATCCTATAGCACAATGCAACTTATTCCGTCAATCGATGACATTTTTTGGGCACTGATCGGGGATTCTAAACTCGTTCCACCCTTAACAGTAAAAGATGGCCCGTCTGATTCTGAAGTCCAAAGACACTGAATGAGACCGGTCTCCGCGGGTCGAGCGGGCTAGGCCTAGGGCAGGTGGCGCCCGTTCGGCAGTGTAGGGGTAGGTGGGTGGGTGGGGCAACTACGGGGCCCAGCTGCCAGCACATCCTTCTCCGAGGAAGGTTTTTACCGGCCGGTGGAGGACGGTAATTAGCACGACCGATAGGCCTAGGCCTAGGCCCTTATAATATAGGCCTGGACCTAGGCCTATATGGTACCGTAGGCTAGGCCTACATGCATCGGCAGCCATCGGCCTATCCTAACTAGGCCTAGGCCCAGGTAGGCCTATAATATGTAAAATGTAGGCATGTAGGCCTAGGCCTATAGGCTACAGATCATAGGCCTATACCGGTATCGCACCCGCCATCAGTCAGGCGGACCCGACCATCAGCGCCCCGCAGTTAGCTAGCCTACCATCTTGGCTACCAACATGACCAAGGCCAAGGGTTGTGACATCGCTCCGCCCTCCGACTAGGTCCCTGGCCCTACGCTCGTAGTCTTTATTCTGTCATGGATGTAGCCAATACACGTGGAGTTCCAGGATGCTGCACTACAAGTACTGTACATTGTGCGGTGCATGGCGTGCATTTTATGTACGTTAGGGCCTAATGGCCTACGGCTACGCCGTGCCGTGGCAGGCAGGCGGCATGATCAGATGATTGAATGAATGAAGTGCTTCAAATTGACAAATTATTGACTGCCGATCGTCTTAGCGATCGCAATGTACCCTAGGCCTATAGGCCTACCTTGATTAAATGAACCGCTTAAAAAGAGGTTTAGAGCGCTTTACACCGACACTTGTCAACTGGTAAAACAAAGAACATGAACAGATCTACATGTAGATCTGATGACATGAACACACGTGTTTGCTAGATGCTAACAATACGAAGCAGATGTATCAATTTTATATTACCTGTTATATCGACAATTTTTTATGAGACATTCAATTTTGAAAGGCTAAAAAACAACATGAATTCGCTCTGCTATATTTCCTTTGCAAGTTGCTACCTGATCACAAGAAATAACACAAGAAAGATCATCAAGGAGAGTACATAAAAAATACATCAGAACACAATATCTCATACCGGGATTCCCCTTTGGCAATCCCCTGGGGAATCCCCAATCTCGATACCATGCTTAATTTATTATTGGGTAGCACTAAAAACTGGAATATCTAACGGCACTGCGTAGACTCGTTTCAAGGTTTTCTGACTGTTTCCAAGGTTTCACTGTTTCCAAGGTTTATCACATACCGTTGGCTTGGGGTTAAAGTGGACATTGTTGTGTTTAGTGACTGTCGACCTTGCCATTTTGCGCTTGTGCTTACTAATAATACCCATGTGCTCATGTATAGTGTTCAAAAGTGTTTATAATCATATCCTAAATGTCAATGGAACTTGTTGTATTTTGTCTAGCGTTACCATGGTAGTCCTCTTCACGCCGGGCGTTTTCAATTTGTTGTTTATGGTGTTCCAACCAGATGTAATTCAACAATTAATTGTTCTTTCCAATGATGTTGAGGTACACCCAGGGCCACGACAGAGTTTGAATTTGATGTTTTCTAATATAAATAGTTTAAACGCGGATAGTGGGAAGAGGTTTGATGAATTAGGTCTTTTTTTGCGTGAGCATGAGGTACATGTAGCAGGGCTGTGTGAAGTTGGGGTAAATTTACAAATGAGTAATTTTATGATAGATGGCTATCATCCGGTTGATAATGAATTGTACAGCCCTCGTGCTAGGGGCCTGCTGATCTATATTCATAATTCACTCTATTACAAAAGAAGGTTTGATCTAGATGATTTACGTATTGGGGTTATATGGTTAGAAGTCATAGTTGGACATAAAAAGGTATTGTATGGCTTAACATACAGATCACCTTCACAGTCACCTTTGCAGAGAGATGAATACTTTAGAGCATTGGATGAGAGTGTAGCTCGAGCTCTGAGAGTTAGGACAGATTTATTAATTCTAGGGGGTGATTTCAATGCCCGTAGCAAGTACTGGTGGTATGGTGACATAAATACACTCGAAGGGAATAAACTCTATGAGGTCTCTTTGAATCATTCGTTATCTCAGTTGATCGATTCTCCCACCAGAATTACGCCAACAAGTCGGACGTGTCTTGATCTGGTTTTTTGCAATTCACCTGGGTATATTTTGAATGCTGAGGTCTTGTGCCCTATTGCTGGTACTGATCATAGCACAATTTTAACCTCTGTTGATATTTCAATTTTTTCCCACGAGGCTAAAGTTAAGAAAAGGTCTTGGAAGTTTGCACAGACCAATGTTACAGCTCTAAACGATGCTATTCGGGAGTACAGGTGGGATGAAATAATGGATAATCCTAATATCCATGAAATGACTGTGACGTTTAGTAATGCACTGACACACATCTTTGAGTCATATATTCCTTACCATGATAGGTTTGCCAAAGCATCTGACGCACCTTGGTTCAATGACGGGGTAAAGAAAGCTATTAATAGGAGAAACAAAGCATATCGTAGATTTGTTAAGCAAAATAATACGGAAAATTATAGTAATTTAAAGGATAGGGCTAAGGCCGTGACGGAGCTCATTGCCGAAAGGAAGAGTGATTATAGAAACAAACTTTGTGAATCACTTGATGCCAGTAACTCTGGATCTAAAAATTATTGGGTTGTTATTAAACGCCTTCTTGGTAAGAAATTTTGCTCCGGTATCCCACCGTTGGAAATGAATAATGATATTGCTTATACTAATCGCCAAAAGGCGCAGTTTTTTCTCAAACAGTTTATGTCTAAGTTCCATCATGATCATGATCTGTCCATGCCGCCAGACTTCAGACGGCGTTCCAATACTGTTATTAGTAATATTAGTGTCTCTAAACATGACATCAACAAACTTCTTAAGGCTTTGGACTGCACGAAAGCTGGCGGTGTGGATGGAATTACTAATCGCATGCTTCATTTGGTGGCTGATTCTCTCGACGACCCACTTTGGAGGTTATTCAAGAGGATCGAGGAGTCCGGTATTCATCCCAACTGTTGGAAATTTGGTGAGGTGGTTCCCATCTATAAGAATAAGGGCTCTAAGATAGATACCACTAATTATAGACCAGTAACTCTTCTGAGCTCACTGTCTAAAGTTTTTGAAAGATTAGTTTATGCTGGTATGTATGACCACCTGATCACAAATGAGCTTTTATTCGAACGTCAATCAATATTTCTTAAGGGGCATGACACAGTTAAACAATTGCTTAGTATTTCCCACATGTCACACTCTAATATAGATAATGGTCTGGAGACGAGGGGAATATTCTTAGATATACCTGGAGCTTTCGATGCGGTTCCCCACGAGCTACTTCTGATAAAGTTGGCTGGGTATGGCTACGATGGAACACTGTTGCGTCTAATCGAATCGTACCTCAGAAACAGGTCGATTCAAGTGAGGGTATTGGAATCCATATCCGATCAGTCTCCCAATGGTTACATTAATTCTGGTGTTCCCCAGGGCTCCATTCTGGGGCCACTGTTATTCTTAATTTACATAAATGATTTGCCTGATGTCGTACAAAATAGTCTATTGTACCTGTATGCAGATGATAGTTCCTTGTTTATGCCAGTTGATCCGAAGGGTGATGTTCAATTTTCTCATGGTTTGTTACAGAATGATTTAGATTCATTAGAGCAGTGGTCTGCGACTTGGAAGCTAGATTTTAAAGCTTCCAAAAGTAATGAAGTCATTTTTCGATCGAGAATGAGGAATTCAGTAGTGTATCCGCCATTAAGACTTGGAACTGATTTGATTGTTCGAGCTGATTCCCATAAACATCTTGGCGTCATCCTTGATCAATTCTTAAGTTATGATGAGCATATTACATCCATCATCAAGAAAGCTAACTCTATGCTTAATCCACTTGGTGCCTTAAAGAAATCTGTTAAATCTAAGCACCTGGAAAAAATGTATATGTCATTTATTATCCCACTCTTGGAATATGGTGGTATAATCTTTGATTCAGCTACTCAGAAACTTCTCAGTAAGCTAGACCAAGTCCATTATAGAGCAGCGCTACTTGTCAGTGGTTGTGTTAAAGGCACGAGTACCAAGAAGGTTCTAGATTGTTTGAATTGGAGTACCCTTGAAATTAGGCGGAGAGAAAAGAAATTATCCCTTATGTTTGATGTTGAAAGTGGACATGTTCCTCTTTATGTTGAAAATATCTTTAGCATGTATAGGAATCCCGTTCAAGATCAGCGACTGAGAGTGAGAAGGAATTAAAGGATACCCATAAACCTTTCTAATCGAACATTGAAATCTACAGTTCCATCATCAATCAGAGCCTGGGAGATTTTGCCACCTACTGTTAAAATGAGCCAGTCTAAGAATTCATTTAAGTATAAAGTACGAAAGCATCTTGAAGGCCCTAAAATTCACTGTAAAAACGAATGGGCTCGAGAGACCCATGATTTTGTCCACTACCTGGACACATGGGTTTCGAAACGTGTTCAATGGAGAATGGGTCCATGGTGCCCAGAATATTTGTTCTTCGAGCCTGAAACGGACAGGTCTATAGGTTCCAGTAACCCATAATGAGAGTTTCATAGGTCACTTTGGCCCATCTACGAATGCTACCGTGGGGTGTTGGCACCCATGAGCAGCAATAGTAGATGGGCCAAAGTGACCTGTGAAACTGGTCATTATGGGTTACTGGAACCTAAGGACCTCCTCGTTTCAGGCTCGAAGAACAAATATTCTGGGTACCATGGACCCATTCTCATCTCAAACCCACGTGTCCANAGGCTTCAATCTACTCCGCACCTTCTCTTGCATTGCCCTCTCATTGATATTATTCGTGAAGAATTTATGACTGATCTGTCTATGCTGCCAAACTTTAACATTAACTCATTTTATTCGTTAAGTGATTATTGGAAAATCGTGACCCTTTTGTACGGGAATGAAGAAAACAACTTTCCCGGTAATGTTAATATAATAACATTAACCGGGCAATTTATTGTCAAGGTTCTGACTGTACTTGAAGGTAACTTTTGAACTTCTGTACTGAACTGTCGATTGTTTTTCTTTTACCTTAAATCTCTGGCCAAACTGAAGGCCATTATATTATGTTGACTCTTTTTCTTCTCCTGCTTTAGTTTATGTAGTGCACACCTGCACACGCTCATGTATTTAAACTTTTGTAAACCGGGGCTAATAATGCATCCTGCCTCAGCCCCGGATATTTATTTTCTCTGTATTTTTATTTGAAATGGAGAATAAAATCTATCTTATCTTATCCATAGGAAAGGAATGGCACCATTTATCTTTCAGTACCTGTCATAAGTTGCGCTTCCACTACAAAAAAGCCGGTATTTGTCCGCTCTTATTCTGCTTCCATTACAGAATTGCCGGGTTTAATAAGTCCGGTTCTAAGTCGCTTGCGTCTGTGCATGACCTAATCCAAACTAAATAAATCGGCACTTAATAGAACCGGACTTATTAAACCCGGCAATTCTGTAATGGAAGCAGAACAAGAGCGGACAAATATCGGCTTTTTTTGTAGTGGAAGCGCAACTATAAACTTTGTATGGCAGGCCAAGAAAGTTGGAGGAACAGTTTTTTTTGCTCACCCTGTAGATCAGTTTTTTTATTCACTCTGCTCATTCGCAGCAGAGTGATAAGCGTGTATGAAGCCAGTAGTACAAGTGGAGCAAACCGAAAACACGGAACGCCGTACCGCTGGGCTAGCGAGTTTGCAATTACCCCTTCAGCATTACTAAATGTCGCTTTTCCTTCTTAAGTCGGACATGTAAAATATCGAGGCAATACTTATGCACTGCGTTCTCAAAAGCATCATCGATATTTACTAAAAATATCCTTCTACTGAGCGATGAATCAAATACAAATATAGTTCATACATGTTTCACCATTGTTCTTGGCTCATTCCGCTGTTGGCACATGCATTCGCATCATCTGGTAAATATGATCCACGAATGTGTATAAATCTTCAACTGCGAAAAAGTGAGATAGCCGCTGGCGCATTACCTTCAAAAAGGGACACCAGCAAGTGTCTTTGCAAGTGGAACGTTGCCAAGACATGGAATCATTCTCCTGCGATTGAGGTGCGACAAACAAATACCTAAGGATTCCAACAGAGTATAGGTATCTGTCTGTGATCATATTCGAAGCGGCAGTTTTGACTGTGGTTTATGTGGTACCATTGCTTTCTAACTCCTTCATACGTGTAGTTTGACAAATTTACTATGGCCAATCCCGTATCGCCTGAAACGACTGCAGACTATATTTACTATTCTCTTTTACGATTGCTAGAACTAGAGTATGACATCTGGGAAGCCAATGTCGCATGGTTTATTGTGGCGTACATTGCCCCTGTAATAATTGCATTTGGTACAGTTTTTAATTTTATGACGATGTTGGTTGTATCCAGTGGAAAAATGGGTAGCATCTCCACCCGTATCCTCCTCATGACTCTTTCTGTTACTGATCTGGCCGTCCTCTACGTTGGCTGTCTTGATTTCGTTCTTAATACTGCCTACGGAATCCAAATACGAATGCAATCGAATTTCCTGTGTAAGACTCATGGCTTTATGACGGAGTTTACAGTGATGTTCTCGTCATGGTGCATCTTATTGCTCACACTGGAGAGGTTGATATGCGTATTGTTTCCTTTAAAGGCCCGATTTCTCTTCTCTAAGAAGTGCGTATATTTCATACTTACTGGTGTATTCACTGTCCTCCTTTCTTTGAATTCTCATTGCCTTATATACTTCGAAATTAATCTAGATTTTGGTTATTGTGCTGCTGGCCCAGTCGGTTCACAGTACGAGGCATTTTTCTTCAACGAATGGGCCAATGTACGTATGGCAATGTACGCCGGTATACCCTTCATCGGAATCGCCGTATGCAATTTTGTCATTACCTCGGCGCTGCTTGTCAACAGAACGAAAAGGCGAGCCATGTTGGATGAGCAAGCTTCGAAAGATTCGAATCTCGGAAGTGTGACAACAATGTTAGTCGTCGTGAGCATTTTCTTTATCATTCTTGCTTTGCCGAACCAGCTTTATTTCGCAATTGTACCTACTTACTTCCCAGAGCTGGATCCCGTTATAAATGATTTCCGATATGATACTTTTAAACGTGTAGCTCTCGACCACCTTCTTTATTGTTCAACCCGCGCCATGACATATCTGAATCACGCTATCAATTTCCTTCTCTATTGTTTTAGTGGGGCAAAATTTCGGGCAGTGTTTGCGAAACAAATGAGGCAGTTGTTCGGTAGAAAAAGTTGAGGTTGTCAGCAACTTCACGACAACCCGTATCAGTCCTTGATCATACAAAAACGGCGAAACGTTTACAATCGCACGTGTATTCGAAGTAGCTAACCATAACCCAGTCGATGTCCGTCCGTGCATTCACTAGAATTCCAAAACATGTATACAATATCAGGAATGTCTTTGCGCTGCTTCAAGTGGATTCACTGCCGTGAAGCCATTGTTATCCGGCCGTTTTCGTATACCGTATACTTCTATGTAAAGGAAGCCTTAAGGCTTCCGTTACATAGACGTATACGGTACACGAAAACGCCATTTAACAAAGGCTTCAAGTGGATTCACGACCGTGAAGCCATTGTTAACCGCGGTATTCGTATACCGTATAGTTCTATGTAAAGGAAGCCTAACGCCAACTTTATGGGCAAGTATTTCACTCCTGAACAGAAATGTCAAACAAAAGCCGCCACAAGAAGAAAACTTTTGTCGGTCTGCTTTAGGAAATGCCTGTCCTTTTACAAATGTTTTATGCAAATCGGAAGCTGAAAAGTGGAATACCATTGACCAAGGAACAGCTGCCGAAAAAGATCTTTTGTTGGTCTGTCCTTTTATGCAAATCGGAAGCTGAACAGTGGAATACCATTGACCAAGGAACAGCTCCCAAAAAGATCAACAACATACAAAATACAGTGAAGTCAAAATCTGACATGAAGAAGACGGGAAACAAGCCTCTCAAGTCGGCGGACTGGGAATGTGAATTCCTGGATTTGCTTGATTCTGAATCAAACCCACGTTTCAGCCGAGTACCAGGTATGTACTCTACTGTCACTTATAAAACCTGTCTACACAGTAAGTTCTGCTTACTTAATTTTGATATGAAAATATTTACACAAAGAGCGCTGCAACCTAGTATCGTAAAATCATTTCCCTACCAACGAATTGTTTACAATCAATCAAAAATGAGAGAGAACGTCCATGCATGCAGTAATTGTACAGTGTGCCAGAAAAAAAAATACATGGCATCAGTCCAAAATGCTGTCTTGAAACAGAGGTTTATTGTACTTTCACAGGTGGAATTAGTGTTGGTATTCCCTCTCAAAACGGTCTGCTGCAGCTACTGTCACTGGATCCCCGGAAGAAGATGAACAGACGTCTGTGGAAAATGACGAAATCTTAGCACCAACAAGTATCAAGCTCTGGAATTCCTTACCTAATCACTTAAGACAATGTTACTCTAGAAATTCCTTTAAGTATAATACTCGTGTTCACCTGAGAGGGAGGAAAGATTTTCTTGTCTGTACTAAACTGAACATACCTCGTAAGGATGAAATTTTACTCAATAGAACCCGCTGTGATCTCATTTTTAGATCTCATTACTTTACCCACAATTTTGAAAGTGTTCGTAATCCAGTGTGTCAGTGTGGGTCCAGGTCTCAAACTACCAAGCACTTGTTCTTCCATTGCCCTCTTTTGGATCACCTACGTCATAAATTGTTTACCGAACTCGGTCTGCTGCCTCTGTTTACAATCTCCTACAATAGCTTCCCGAACAATGATGACAGGTTGCGGGGTTTACTTTGGGGGATGCAACAGTCTCCAATAGAGTTGTTGTCTATTGGCAACTGTCGCAGTGCTCAAAAAGTCCCAGGAAATGTGGCAGCCCGCATTATGTAATAGGCCATGTCATGCGTGGTCAGGGTGGTTGTGCATGTTACACAGTCACTTCAGCCACATTTACCCTGACATAATACTTTTTGAATCAAAGCAACAGTGGGTAGTATTTTACAACGTTCCTTAACGTTAAGGTCGACCTTAAGTCTATTGTAAAACCATCGAGAACAAGAAAAGGACATCGGAGCGATGTCAATGGTTTCCGATGAGAAGTTTACTACTCTAGAGCTAATTAACTGTGGCCTCTGACCTTGAGAAGTATTGCGTAACTGGAACAGGCATACTTGATGAAACTTATAGGAGATGGTTAATTCAGGCTTCTAATTCGTTTTCTCCTGAAATCCCAAGGAGATTTGCGCTGTAGAACTGTTTAACCTTGACCTTGACCTCTAACCTTCAAGGTCATTGCGTAATCTGAAAGCTCATCCTTGATAACCTAGGTGTAGATGAAGTTATTAGGCTTCCACCATCACCATGCAGGTTCTGTCTCATGTTTTTTGTGATGGTTGACTGTGACCTTGACCTCTGACCTTGAGAAGTATTGCGTAACTGGAACAGGATCCCTGATATAAGCCTATCGGGGATGGTTAATTCAGGCTTCTAATTCGTTTTCTCCTGAAATTCC
>NMRB01000770.1:110775-122168 GCA_002633025.1 Notospermus geniculatus | reverse complement strand
TAGAGTTGTTGTCTATTCGCAACTGTCGCAGTGCTCAAAAAGTCCCAGGAAATGTGGCAGCCCGCATTATGTAATAGGCCATGTCATGCGTGGTCAGGGTGGTTGTGCATGTTACACAGTCACTTCAGCCACATTTACCCTGACATAATACTTTTTGAATCAAAGCAACAGTGTATTTTTGCCTGAAGGTGTTGGCCTATTGTTGACTGTCGGTCTGCGATGTAGGCCTACAGTTTGCTTTCATGACCATTGCCACATTGAACTGGTTGCACTTGGCTGCTTCGTGAGGGACAGTTGTACAACAGTCACACCATTGTACTTTCGAGGGACAGTCATTCTTGCAACAGTTGCTGAACAGTTGCAGAACAGTTGCACTCATGGCCAGAAGGGATCGAGCAATGGTGGATGAACTGGCTGCTTTCGAGCAAGCTCGTCTTGAATACAGCAGTGACACTACTTTGAGGGCTTGGGGGGGGGGGCTTACTGCGCATGCTGGGGCCATATCTCAGGAATTGAAAGAACAGTTAGACCCATTTTATTTGCGTTAGCCTCGTACACTTGGTGTGCCAAAGTCAAAACA
Source organism: Notospermus geniculatus (assembly GCA_002633025.1). Taxonomy (NCBI): domain Eukaryota; kingdom Metazoa; phylum Nemertea; class Pilidiophora; order Heteronemertea; family Lineidae; genus Notospermus; species Notospermus geniculatus. The sequence continues at coordinate 121,588 of NMRB01000770.1, read as the reverse complement.
GCTGCCGGGGTTCAAATCCATGCTGTCCTCCTCTGTGACAGGGACCTCACTAACTATCTGTACTTTCATGTGCCTCATGGCTGCTTTAATAGGTCATGTGAAAAGAACAGCATTTCCCTTAGATTTAGTCTTGTCGTCATTTTTTCCCAGCATTTTTTTCATAAAATGTTCTGAAGATGCTGAATAAGGCCTCTTATCTTAGGCCTATATATGTCAATATGGACCTCTTGATGATTGCATGCATAAGTGTATTTTTGTGACACTTGACCTTTAAATTAAATCTACTGGTCAAGTCGGACGTGAAGGCAGAATGCATAATAGCTAGTCCTTACCTCATTCAAATGAGTGACAGGGACACATGGGTCAGGAATAAATAAATCGTGAAAAACCCTGACATGGTTGAAGGCCTGTTACATAATGCTTGTATTGTCACATTTCCTGCGACTGTCCGAGCACTGCGACAGTTGCGAATAGACAACAACTCTCATAGCAACTAACCGTGGTGTCATTACTGCAGTTAGTCATTTTATTTCTGACACTGTCGCCTTACTTAATAATGTTTAATAGTACCCTGTCCAGTTGTAAAATCATGCAACCTGTCATCACGGTCTTATCTATCTTACTCATTGTTTTGTACCATTTCTTTTTCTCTCATTTTCGTGTGTACTGTTGTCTTCCACCATCATTTATTTACCGTATTTTCTATTTCTGTTAATCCAGGGCTACTAATGCCCGCTTCAGCCCTGGACAACTTATCTTTTTTTCAGTACTTTTTGTTTGCTTCAAATAAATTCCTAATTAACTAATAGCACCAACTCCTACTCCAACAAAGAAACCGAAATTACCGCCTAACCTATCGTTCGGTGCTTTCTAGGGTGGGTATACACTTCACGCGATTCGCCAAACGCATCCGATTTCTTTGTTATTTCATGCCGCAATGCCTCCCAAACAAAAGCGATTCGCGTGCGATTCCAAATCGCTTGGCGAATCGCTTCTAGTGTGCACACACACTAAAGGCCTGTATCCACTAGTCCGGGTTACCGCTGCGGTTTGCCGCGCCGGGATTTTTTCACAGGGTTTTGGATAATCCTTCGATGGTTTAACAATACATGGCGTGTTAATTATCCCGATGCCTGTGAAAATCGCTCCCGCACCGCAAACCGTTGCAGTGAATACAGGCCTTTAAAGGTCTGTATCCATTAGTCCGGGTTACCGCTGCGGTTTGACGCGCCGGGTTTTTTTTCACAGGGTTTTGGATAATCCTTCGATGGTTTAACAATACATGGCGTGTTAATTATCCCAATGCCTGTGAAAATCGCTCCCAGACCGCAAACCGTACCGCAAACCGTTGTAGTGGATACAGGCCTTTAAGCTAGGAGCACATGTATGCGGTCCGTGCTCCGGTGCGGCAACAGTAGTGGTGTTTGTAAAGTTGACTGACCCGGCTGAATGATGAGTCGAGCAGCATTGGGTCAGTCAACTTTTAAAACACCCCTACCGTTGCCGCACCGGAGCACGAACCGCATACATGTGCGCCTAGCTTTAGGGTGGGTGCTAGTGTCGCGCAGCCAGCCGTTTCGTTCCGCAGTACTGCTACACAAACGTCTGGCACATAACGCCGCTATTGCTGTGGTAGTGCTGTAGAGGTCACGTGACATAAGATGGCTGCTTCCATTATTGGATTATATATTTCACCTCACCTTTTAAAGTAAGAATTCAGCCAAACACGCATATTGAATATTGATACTGATTTTAAATCTTTTGATGGGTAAACTTTACATATTTTTTACAAAANAAGTGTATTTTTGTGGCACTTGACCTTTAAATTAAATCTACTTGTCAAGTAGGACGTGAAGGCAGAATGCATAACAGCTAGTCCTTACGTCATTGAAATGAGTGACAGGGACATATGGGTCAGGAACAAATAAATCCTGGAAAACCCTGACATGGTTGAAGGCCTATTACATAATGCTTGTTGTCACATTTCCTGCGACTGTCCGAGCACTGCGACAGTTGCGAATAGACAACAACTCTATTACAAATTAAGCTGAACTATCCTGTACACAATGAGCAGATCGAGAGACTTGGCCGTTCTTTTAATCTAATGGCATCAGCATAAGCCACGACTAAACGTTAGTCATCCCGGCACATCTGCCTCTTGTGAAATTGCCAATCAACCGAGAAACAAATGACAATGACGGCGTATCAGATTGATTTATGTTGTTCCTGACTCTGTAAATGTGGCAACATGACAGGACATTTTACACAGTGCGTGCTCGTGGAAACATAGGGGCCTACCTCCACTCTACTCGGGCGGGTTCGTTTCAGGATGGATTGAACACTTTTACACGGTGCGGCTTCGGTAACTGGCCTCGATCTAGTTCGAGGTCGGTTCGTTCAAATGCATGTGCCACTAGATGGCGCATATCAATCTCCTATCGATTGCCACACTTGACACTAGCGGCGAAATATCGTGCCTCACTTCACCACTAGCGTAGGTGGAAGGCCGCCATTTTGGATTTTGCCGGCGCGCATGTAGAAATAGTTCGGTCGGCCTAATCACACAATTCTTTCTAATTAGTATTCAGTTCATTTCTAATACCACTTGTTATCAACACGAAGTCCGTTTAGTCAGAAAATATTCGCCTCGAACCCAACAGCGCCACTTTTCAACATCATCTATCATCTAGCGTAGATGCCACTGGGTTGGCGGTGACACGGCTGGCCTGTTCACGATTGTTAAAAACATTTACCAAAATGTAGTAATCTGCACTACTTTCAAGATGGAAATCTGGCACCTGCACTAGTTGTGTTATAGAAGATAACGCCATCTAGTGTCAAGTGTGATCGATTGCAGAACCTTTCGGCCTTATTTACAGTTATTGTAAGTACACTCATGGTCAAAAGTTTATGGACACCGGTTTCCCCAGTTTCCTCAAAAACTACTGGGGATATAATGGCGCAACCACGACCAAAATGTAGAAAAATTCCTTGGCTATCAGATGATGTCAGTTTTGTTCACAGATATTATGACGTAATGGTGCTATGATGTAATTTCTAATACCACCCCGTCTTTTTTTCCACTTTTTTGTTTTCACTTTTTTCCCGGTTTTTTTCTCAACACTATCAGTCATGCCTGTCTTCAAGACTTTCTTGATCGAAATTTTAAAAAAATCCAAAAGGAAATGCACATTTATCGCGTTTTTGTCTGTCAGTTTTTGACCAGTGTTGAACAACCCGAATCTATTCATGGGATGGCCCCAAGTCCGGGCAATCATTACACATGATGGGGTGTTCACTAATAATTTTGTCATTGTAACCTAATGTGCAGGGACCTTATTCACGAACTGCAACCAAGCAGATGCCTAGGTGGCTGATCTTCATATTATTGAGCTCACTTGTCATACTCTATAATAGGTCAATAATTAAAAGAACCTGAGGTACAGCTTTATAAAATGACAAAAGGCCAGTCAAAACATCCACCTCGGTGTCCTTTCAGTTTCATAACTCAGTACTAAACTAAAATGAGAACGACAAGTCTTGTGTGGCTGTCCACAAACGGGTTGTCCCATGTTATGTAACACTGTGCCACTAGGCCTCAAGACTTCCATGACAGTGAACTGAGACAAGAGGGGCCGTTTCAGTGATTACTTCAGGTGGTGTCGAGTCCCAAGCCTTGGTCAAGCTGATGTGCCAAGAAAAACGCGATGAAAGTGCATTTCCTTTTGGATTTTTTTATGAAATTTCGACACAGAATGTTTTGAGTACTGGCCTGACTGATAGTGTTGAGAAAAAAAAACGAGAAAAAGGTGGTAACCAAAAATGTGAAAAAAGGTGGTCTTAGAAATTACATCATAGCATCATTACGTCATAATATCTGTGAACAAAATTAACATAATCTGATAGCCAATGGATTTGTCTACATTTTCGTGGTGGTTGTGCCATTATAGCCCCAGTAGTTTTTGAGAAAACGCGAGAAAAGTGGTGTCCATAAACTTTTGTCCATGAGTGTACAAAATATTCCGGAAATATCACTAAAATAGATAAACTATGGTTCTGACAGCATGAACAATGCCTGAGAAATATCGCAAATGAGTTCGTGACGGGGGAGTGACAGTAAGTACCGCGAGTCACTCATTCAGGCAGCGTGCGTAATCCGAGGCCGTTGGAGGTCGGTATGTTTTTACAAGAGAGAACAACTTACCGTCACTTTCTTCAACCTACCTACTCCGTCCCCGAGACTTGCGCGCGGAACTGACCTGTCCCGAGGAAGGTGGAGGTCAGTTGTTTCGCTTTTTTACAGGTAGTAGGCCCTATCCATTCTATTGACCGAGTCCAAATGGACTGAGTGACTTGGACTGATTGCCAAAAAAGATATAGGCCCGTATTCAATAAGGGTGATCATCGCACGTTTAAGGGTGTTTTTGGCCTAATCAGCGTACAAATTCTGCATTACACAGGTTAAAGGCCTAGAAAACTATTGTCTGATGTCTGTACGGGAGGCGTTTACCCGCAGGATAATCACACGCGTCTAACTATCCTGCGTCTAAAGCCGGTGACAGACTAGGGCGACGCGGCACGGAGCTAAGCGTTTTCTTTTGTGTTTTCAGGCACCACTGAGCACCATGTGCAGTGGAGCGCAAAAACACAAAAGAAAACGCGTCGCTCCGCGTCGCGTACGCCCTAGTCTGTCACCGCCTTAAGTCAAAGAACATAAAGGAAATGTTGAACGATCAGGAAGGCTTGTCTAGAATTTTTCCAACACTTTCTATTGTCCTCCCACACTAACATGACTAAGACGCAGGAATGTTAGACGCGTGTAATCATCGTGTGGGTAAAATGCCAGGGATCAGGCAGCTTACAGAACGTAGAACAATAGTTTCTAGGCCTATAACCTGTGTAATGCAGAATTTATACGCTGATTTAGCTAAACACCCTTATTGAATACGGGCCATAAACTATAATAATGAATGTTATCACCATAAATAATTGGTAAGAAATGGTTATCTTTAATAATGTAGAACGTGAAAAGAGTTAAGAAAAACAGAACTATAACATTTTGTACTTCGCTGAGCCGACCTGTAATCCCCAAGTTACATCAAACCAATAGCGCTCCACACTCAGTCTATAAATAGTAACAAAACATGACGACGTCACGTCATGTGGCACGCCTTTCGAGGTAACGATTCACGGAATGCGATGCTGGGAATTTTGCAACCTCGTTCCAAAGGTTGCTCCTATACACACGTGAAGCAGGCCGTGCATGCCGGCCACGCTTGAGTGTAGACGGCAGATGTCTGATCCAATACCGCCCGCTGCATTCCATTGTGTCCACACAGGCTGCACGAGACTGCTTGCGTGAGACTGCTTTTGCACAGACCCATGTAGCCGTGGAACGCATCACATCGGCCAGATTTGGCCGACGTGTACCTCCGCGACCTCATCACAGCGTAGGAATCGTGGCCGAAAAATAAATCCAAGTTATTGGCTTGACTCTTTGTTTAACGCAAAAATATTAGCAGATTTTTTCTGAATACATGTATTGTAATTATATAATAGCAAGTAACACGTCTCATAATAAGCGAGGTTTATAGGTTTTTTGATCCTAGAAAATACAGGGATGGTGGGGGCACATGATCAGCCAAGAAAGTAGATCGCTGTCAATCACCCGACGCCACCTTGATTACCCACAATCCTGTGAGCACGGCGTAACAGATTGGTGCGATGTTTATGAAGGAGCGCCTTCTGTTGTAACAATGGCTGCATTCGAATTGGCGCTGCCTCGTCCCCACGATATTTCCTGAAAATACCGATACCCAGAAGTGTTGATTCTAAAGTGCAGAATGTAATTGGAACGTTCCACACTAAACTCGCTTTTTTCTGCTTATTCTGTTGCTTTCGTACGATTGTGCTGGAGAAAAATGAGGGGGAGTATTAGTCTTATCAGTACCTAAGCAGTATCCTTTCATATTATCTACAAAACGGCTTGTTTCTTGCTTTTTTCACATTTTGGCACTCGGTCCAAGTTACTCAGTCCATTTGGACTGAGTCCATAGAGTGGATACTACCTTTTTTACATGGGGAAAAATAACCGAAACCTCGATCTGGTCTCGGTCCGGAACGCACCCGCACAGTGTAAAAAGCCTTAGTAATTATGAACTGTGTCATGGTTTTCCTACATGTGGATCTACACGTTATATTACATACCAGATAGAAACTGTTCCGCTCTTGACTGCATGTGTACATGAATATCTAAAATGACGTTGATCCGTGATCATCAATGTTAATCAATGTAGGATTCCGTCATGACAAACAGTCTTTGCGAGAGAGAAAAATACACCTCAGGCAAATATCAGAATACCAATCATGTTACCCAACAAAATTGGTACATAATTAATTTTCCCATCCTGTCCTTAAAGCGATGTAGTCGCGAGAGTTGAAAATGAAATCTCGTTCAGCTATCGCGACCCGCGATAGCTCCCCAATTTCATTCATTGCTCGCGGGATTCTTGAAACTGATCCATTCTCAGTGTGATTTCCAGCATCTTTGAATCATCAAATTACGGGTTCGCCGACGTTTTATATACACTAAAACGTTCAAGAAAAATCTTTTATTAATATTATTTCAATGAATTTGGGCGAAATAAATGTTTATCGCCGGGAAAATTCAAAATCTCACGGGGATTCCCCATGGGATTTCCCCGAGGAACTATCGATGTGCAGTAACCGCAGGGCTCGCGTACATCGCTTTAAAATGACAGTACGAGAGGAATATTTTTTGTTGCTCTCATCTCACTATGGTATCGTATGAAGCATTATACGAACCCCACTGCCATGACTGCGGCACTAGTAGGCCTATGCATGTGCAATATAAGGCTTGTGTTACACCAAACCTCTCTAAGAAATGCTCCAACTCTATTGTGATGACAACAAACGAGAAGGAAGTCACACGAACGACAAGAAGTCTATTTATAATACTTTAATCATGAAAATCGATGAAAAACGGTCACAAATGGTAAGGCCTAATAGGGATTATTGGCCTCATAATATCCTGCTCACTTTCTAGTAAAACCTGGTCGCCCTTGGAGATTTAGAAGGTGGATGTTGCGCTTTTTTTGGCCACCCTGTAGTACGTTTAAATCATCTGGAGCTCGATGGGAGGACCTTTGGTTGTCAGGCAGATCTTGGTATTGTTAGTGAAGTTTGGCTATTGAGATGCGTTTTATTGACGTGACGATTCCAGCCAATNACTGCGTACAAAAACTTGGAATACCATGCCGATGTATGAAATTAATACAGATTGGAGATTGATAGTTTCTCCATCCATTCAGTTTTGCTGGTTTTATGCAGGCAAGTATTTATGGAGTTATGGCGATGTTTTTAACAACGCTCTACTCCAAGTGACCTCCAATTCTGTGCGGAGGACGAAATTTCTTAAACGATTTCTCTTCACTCGTTTGCATTATTCCAAAATAAATTACACTAATGGAAAGCTCAATGTCTTAGCTAAATACTGATGTATGGTTTATGTGGTTGAATTTGAACGGTCTTCTCGATAAACGCACTTTTGTGCGAGGTGCCCGATTTCTCGAATGAGGTACTCGAGAAGCCTCGTCGAGGGCCCCGATCGCCTATTATTTTCCCGCGCGCAAAATAAATCTGCCGTAGAAAAGGACCTTTGCGGGTCGACTATTACTGTGATTTCGACGATCTCATTGAACACGGCCTTGAAATAGGTGGAGGTTTGTTTGTATTGTAGTGTGGTTTAAACCAACATGGCGGCGCTCGGGAGGCGTTGTCCCCATTTTTTTGCGAAAAAACGTGCGTATTTGTGAAAATAGCAAGTTTTCTAAAGCTTGTGGAAAGAAAGTGGTTGGACTTAGAACAAAAATGGTTTATGGTATCAGAAACAACGAGCTATGATCTTTCTATTGACATGTTCTTTGTTCCCATATCTCAAGTGATAAATTTTCTTGAGAAATTTGAAATTTGATAAAAGTCGCTAATATGCTGACGCTGGCTAGTTACATTTTTTTTTAAAAATGCTGGCGGGGAGTCTGAGACCATAGTACTCTACGTACGTGGCCTCGGAGCCAAGTTATTCAAGAAACAAAAGTGTTACAGGCAAAATCTCAACGTATGATATGTCAATTTCGCCATGAACCAGGTATCGGAGACCAGAAATTTTCATAAATGAAGGAAAGGTCCTGACTGAGCCCGTTTTGGATTAGTACACACGTTCCGCAAACACAGCTGCTTTAGCCTACTAGCCAGAAATGTACGGCATTTGCATGGCACAGGCCTAAAGTCTGGTTCAACCCAGAGGTGGACCATTGAAATGCCAAGTGAGGAAATGGAACATTCAATTTTGACCACAAGACTTTATTTACGTGTGACCCTTATGTAATGAAAACCACATTTTTATTATTAGGCACAGTCATCTGATTCATTACGCCATAACATGTAACCGTAATTATGTCACTCTTGCCACACTCTAACCACAAACTGCATTCCAATGGTCCACCTCTAGGTACCAGACTATACACTGCGCTAAACTGAAGTTGTGAAATGTGAGAGATATGATTCGGACTTAGCTCTTCGACGCAAAACGCACGAATAATCTGCAAAATTTTCGTGCTTTCCATCCACCAAAGACGAAATCCGACATCTATTCACACATAAACTGATTAGGTCATACACAAACCATAATTGATCTCGTAATTGTATTCGTACTGCGTTGTTCGGCCGATCCCAAAAATGTGATCAATATTCACAATGGAAATTCCCCATCTCCAAGAGGCGACAAACAGCGAACATCCATCTACGAACTGACGTAAGCAAAAATTGATGACGTATTACTCTTTTCGTGTTTGGTTTTCGTAGTACGTAAGGCCGCGAAACCTCCCTAATGTCTCTCCAGCAGCGATGAACGCAAAGAGTTATCAAAAACTGTGTTCGGATGACTTACGTTCCTCAATCACATTCAATGGCCATCATTTTCCACTGCTGTGACACTCGCACAGGATTTTTCACGTCACTGTGCTCCCTATCGTTTGAAAATAACTTACAGGAAGCTGAATGATTAGGGCCAAAGACCAATACGTTGCAGCAATCCTGATCGAGTAAACACCTCCTAATACACAGCACCACGACTTCAAAGGCGAAACTTTTACATTGATCAAACGTGTCTGATATGTTCTTTATAAAGACAGCACCTGTGTATATTGATAAAAAATAGGTTATTTAAAATATTGAGTTGAGAACCGAGCGCCAAATTCGGCATTATTGGTTCTATAGACAATATTGGGCGATTTTAATGTAATGCAGGAGGAAACCGGAGTGCCCGGAGAAAACCTGCGCTGTCAGAGAGAGTCGCCCTCTCTATCACATGAGACACGGACCCGACCGGGAATCGAACCCGCGACCTCAGAGGTGACAGGCGCCGATGTTTCCATTGCGCCACTCTGACAGCCCAAAAAATAGGTTATCATGTGGACAAATAGATGGACCTGGAAAGTGAATATCGGAACAAAACTCCGCTGTTGTAGGCCTATCATACCGTCGTAGTGGTAATCCTCCGCATCCCAGGAGCTGTTAGAGACAGAAAATGCAAGAACTACGGCCTGGCATGTATACCTCGCTCACATCACTCGGTGATTTGTCGTGGGGCAACTTCTGCCTGGCATTGCACCAGATGTGCTGCCTCTGCACCTCGTTCCCGTGGAAAAAAACATGACACTTTTTGTACATCTCGACTGGGTATAGATTTGGGTAGGTTTGCGATTATGCCATTTACGACTATGCTTTTTATGATTACGTTTTTACACCAAGCCTCCAAAATGTACCTTAAGCCTGTCGCACACTGGAGCGTCTGCTCAGCAGACAGTTTTCTACCACCCGAGGCAGAAAACTCACCGAAAAATATGCGCACACGCGAGCTGTCTGCTGAGCGGACGCTCTCGACTGACTTTTTGCTCAGCAGATAGCGGCAGGCTTTACGATCACCGCAATCTGATTGTGCATAACCAGGCCCAACGGGATATCCAATAACGGTAGACGACAACAACAACAACATGGACCCTGGCGTGGAGGGACTCCGTTGTTTAATATTGAATTGAGTGCAAAATGGTCGAGGCATGGTGCCATGTGTAGCAAAGCCAATCAGGCTGGTGGTGGTGATAAATAGTGACGGATTTGATAGGGGCCTATGGAAAATGGTTGTAACCTAGCTACACCAATATGCCAATCAAAATTAAATGAAGAAAATGGACAGAATATGAATTTGTTATCTAATTGTACAACCTTAACACACTAACTTTTACTTCAGACATTCATCGGGAGGTGTCTGCTGATGATGAGGGTTTTGACTGTGAAGGTGATGTTGGGATGGAGAAGCCGATGATATCGTACCACGACTGATGTCTGATATCCTGTGTCCCAGGATGGCAGCTAATGAGTGAAGTCACCGACTATTAAGTGCATCTCTTTCACCAGTCCATACATTCTCGTGAGGAAAGCCGTTTGGGGCAGCTACCCTTTAATAGTGCAGTGCTCTTGTGGCCTTCACTAGACTGTTCTCAACTAACAATTTGTAACAACGTCAAGAAGATGACAACAGCTGTACATGTGCTCATCACGATAAAAAATACCGGTAAGTTGTATTATCAAATGTTACCAGTATTTTTCACGTTATAACACTCACTACCAGGACTGTAAACATTTTTCTTGTCCAACATAAGGTGCTTGGCTGTAAAAGCTAATCGTCTGTGATTAGAATGTCAAAAGAGGATCTGTTTCTGGGAAGTATTCCTAG
>NMRB01000770.1:96618-110745 GCA_002633025.1 Notospermus geniculatus | reverse complement strand
TAACCCCCCCCCCCCCCCCCATTATATTCTTGAGTGAAAATGGCTTGTGCCAATGAAAATTGTCAAGAAATGTTTTGAAGTACATACATAAAATAAACAAATAATTTTCTGACTCCACATGTCGAATTTCTTCATTTTGAATACCGGTACAGCAACATCAGCTTCAGGAAACCAATTCTCTGGAAAGAAAAACCAGAACCCCTGCTGCTGCAGGCAAAGAAGGTGTTCGCCGAATCATCGACTTGACAACATATTTCTGCAGACAGCCTATTTTTTTGTTGAAAACCCATCCTGAATCCATTACATTTACATCCCTTAGGCTCCACCATTGGACCCCTGTAAAACGCGTTTCAGAGGGGTCCGATTTGGAGAGCTGAGATGTTGACTTTGTATAATCCTATTGTTCTCCTTCTCTGCCTAATTTATAACAAAATGGGAAATAGGCTGTTGCCTTGCCGAAAAATTATGCATTTGAACAGAGAATTCATTGTTATATCAAAAGCACTTTTTAATTTTCAAATCCGATCAATAATAACGGTTTTACAATGCTAAATTTGTATCATGTTCGGGCCGTAACCATTATGCATTCCCCCTTACCTTGATACACATGATTGCTTAATCTGTCCCACTCTTAAGAGGATTGGAATGGCTCACTTATAACCAGAGGGGTGCAAGGTGCAATTAGGTCAGTGGCTCAGATCAACCAGATGATTTTATGTGAAGTGAGTCAATGTGGGAAGGTGTATTTCTTCAACAAATGTCCTAAGGCCGTGTTTATCTAATGTCACAGTCCACACAAATGCTCCATCTCCCACAATTGTCTCTGTTGGGAGTGACGGACTGCAAATATGGCTCAGGGTGCTCTGTGATCATGTCACAATATGCCGCCTGCGAAGCAAGTCATGAAATGAATGAAAAATAACATTTATTTCATGCAACCAACCAGCCAGGGATACTTTCATTATCATGGTGATTTTTATTTAGAGGCAGAAGTACAGTAAAAATACCAGCAGTAGAAATGGGAAGCCAGGTTGATGTGGTACTCAGTGCTGCACTTTTGCACCCTGAATATCCTCCACTGTATCCAGTTGACAACAACAACCTCCATCACACAGCATTCACAGTGGGCCTAACTTACATCACAATCGGGATCACAATAATGTATACCAATATTAGCTCTACTGCATGCATGATTCAGCAGTTCCAAGACTAAGTCGATTCCCCCCACAAGTCCGACATCCCACATGTCCGACGTCCCACAAGTCCGACATCCCACAAGTCCGACATCTCAAAAGTCCGCCGTCCCGCAACTCCGACATCTCACAAGTCCGAAGTACCATAAGTCCGAACTCCCAACCCCTTCTTGTCGGATTTATGAGATGTCGGACTTATGGTACTTTGGACTTGTGATACCTTTCTCTGAACGTCGGACTTATGATACCTTTCTCTAAACGTCGGACTTGTGGGATGTCGGACTTGTGGTGCTTCGGAATTGTGGTACATTTTTAAAGTGATTTTTCCATTGTCGAACTTATGGTACTTCGAACTTTTGGGATGTCGGACTTGTGAAGTGTCGGACTTATGGGGGGACACCGTCTGAGAAGGCAAGGAGTTCGTAGGAAGTGGGTACAAGGCTGCACACACGAATTATTTGGATGCCTGATACTCGCATTCACACAAGCATGACATCATATGACATACACAACATAAACAAACTGCAGTAAACTGTTGTAGGCTACATATGTGTACGATACTGATGGGACCAACTACCAGTGTTTGTTTTAGTATACACGGTGCTGCCACCTGTCCGCAGGAAAATTAACTATTATAATCAACCATGTACGTAAACAAACCGTAATGTTTACAATTCGAACTAGAGCGCCCTTAAACATCCTACATATCGCTCAACAGTGCAAACTACAAGTACATGTTCATGTATATCTTTTGATAAGTTTCTAACCTAATGCATCACATTTCCTGCAGTCGTCACCTCGATCACACCAGCAAATTATATGTTGTCAGAGAAAAACAAAATTAATTAACTTGTGAATTGGGTTCGATTTTATGGCGGAGAAAAATTACCGGGCATCGAAAATTTCATTGACAACTGATCACTTGAAAATGGTCAAGAATACGCTTATCCTGGGATAAAAAAAGCATTACAATTTCCATTTTATAGCAGTTTGTTGAACCAATTCTTTGTCTTCAAGAAAATTCACGTATAGATCTTTGCCTGTACATTGGTATCCTTATCGATTTGTTGGATAACGGAAGAAAAATAAACATGACCAACAGGAAAGACTAAATCATTTGGAGGTGGGCGAAGAAGAGCGCCGTTGGGTGTGACGCCAACTCGTAAAATATTAAGTGGTGGAATTTGACACTCTACAAGTTTTGCACTGTTTATTACACCTTAAATGCAGTGCAAAGTGTTCTTCGAACTCTAAACGGACAACGACGACGACGACGGACGCAGACCCACTACAAGAGCTCACCAGGTGAGCTAAAAATGGCGGCAGTACCGTGCGTCTTGCTACCTGTCCGCTTCTGATCGACGCGCTGTCGACATGAGCTGCTGTTCGAGGTTACTGCCAGTTGCTCGAGTTTGTTTGGTAATTATGTTGATGAAAAAGGTAATGATGGAAACGGCCGCGGACGCGGTGGTCTGTCTTTTTTCAGAAATCTCGTTGGACCATACTTTTCAAATAATAATATTCTTCAATCAATTTTCATTTAAATCCTGAAGTGAAAATGATAAAAATGAACGTTTTCTTTCTCGGCCCGAATCTTAACCTCTATTGTAGCTTCCGTTGGAAATGAATACGAGCTCAGAATGGATGGTGTCATATTCGTCGGCGTGCTAAGGCCGCAAATCACATCCAACTTTTATTCGGAAGCTTGGTTTATGCGATCGGAATTGGAGTGTTCAGCATTCAGCGCCGCTGATTGGCGGATTGTCTCATTCACGATGAAGAGAAAGACGTGTATCCTTCTGACATACTCCGATTCGTCGCCTTGCAACAACAGATCTGATGCTGGAAGACAAGAACTACATCGAGTGAAAAAGGTGACTAGGCCTTNATAATGTATCACGACTTCATTGTTTACATTTAATGTTTGTAAACATGGATGTTTACATTATGTTATTTTGGACTTCTGGGACATGCCAACCCACCAAATTGAATATTTTCAGTATCAAAAGAATTTCTAGAGGGGCATGCCACCAACAAATTACTCATAAGACAAAGAAAGACTGGACATAAACAAACAAAATGTAAATAAACAATGATTTTCGTGGCCCGCGAAAATATCCGTGATATATTATCTTTAACACAGTTATGCGTAACAAATACGTAAATTACGTACGGGTGGGCAGCTCAGCTAGTCATGCAAAACAGACAAATCAATGAGAACAAACTATTTTACAGCTGCAGTTAACCCTCTAAACTCCGTCAGCACATGTCCACCCAGAACAAAGTGCATTGACCAAGGCCACAAACTTAAGTCTAGCTGTGCAATGCAGTAATAAATGACAGGAACACTACTAACTACACAACTAATTGAACAACTTGGATTGTTTACATTGCTTCATTGTAGCCAACCTGGCATTACGACCACCACTCACAATGCATTAGTGCTATTGCGTAATACATGTATGTACATAATGCCTAATCATGTAATGGCCAGTGATGCGTATATGGATCAGCAAAGTTTATGAATGCCTGAAGAATTATCAATTACTACCACTGAGTGACTGAGACCCTCTACCTTTTCCTTGATACATGTACTTTCATAACAATACTACATTGTATGTTTCTTTTATAAATTCAACATTTTACCGAAAATTCTATGGGAAGTGACCAGCAGTCTCAGCACGATTGAGCACTGGTGTAGGCTACCATTTATAAACCACTCATGTGGGCTGTTGATCAGTAGAGTGGAGACATCTGTGGGTTGCATTGTTAACTACTAGTGATGCGTCTTTGGATCAGTGGCCAGAACAGGTTCTGTGTGTACTTGGGTATTGGTTGTGGACCCCCAAATTATATGATCCACCGGTGGATCACAGGCCGCTACCTGGCACAATTGACCTCCCTAAATCCGCGTACCTTCCCCGTACGTGACGAGGAAGGTAGGCTTCAGTTCATCGCGTATGGTATGGGTAAGTCACGCGTCTCTGTTGCGTGACGTCGGGTGAATGACGTTACGTCTTCACTGCATGCCTTCCATGACGCTGCGCCACGTCCTCGGAAGATACGAGGACGGTACGTGCATGACGCTGCATGTAGTACGCGGATGGTGCGCGGCGCGGGAGGGAGGTCAATTGTGCAAGGTACTGTACAAACTTATTGAGATGGTGTTGTTAGGACACTTAAAAGCGAATCGACAGTTGTTGTGTAAACAGAAGTAAGATGTTTGTAAACATTGCCCTCACAGCCAATCAGAATGCAGGAAATTAGTGTTTGTAAACAAAGATTCGTCCCCTTTTGGATTCAAATTTGTCAGCTGACAAATCGCTTTAAATACGTCAAATATTCCACTTTGATTCTCAACCTACTAAACAGGTCGTCAATTGTGACCTTGGACAATAAGGTCACATTGTGACCATTGGACGATAAGGTCACGTGAAGGGCTGAAATTCTGTGAATCGTTAAGGGCGAGCCATCATTGTGAATTTTCATATTGCTTCAATCCAGGCCCCTCTGAGAAAAGCAATAAAGACACCCCCAGTTGACTGCTTTTATAGTCCAATGTGATCACTGTGCTTTATAGACACGGAAAATGAAGAAAGTCCCAAGGATTACAGCTTAATTACATTACATAATCGTAAACAAAGAAATTCACCAAACACGAAAAACAGGTACAATTTTCTTGGAGAGGAAGCATGTAAATGACACATTGAAAGTGTGGCAACAATGTCACAAATCCATAGAACCTGGGGTGGCGAGGGTGTCCTGATATGCTCTTCATGTACACCATACACGTTCAGTACAAAAAGGACAATCAGGAGGTAAAATCCAAATCCAATATGGCCGCCCTGATTTGGAAAATCTGGGTGCATGCATGGAATTCACATGCCGAGTACTCTATACCTGTTAAAAATATTGCTGTCAAAATGGGTGGACTAAATAGAAAAAAAACTCGAACTTTATGATCCACTTGTCGTTTGATCCTCAAAATGTACCATTTCGTGGGAAAGTGTACCGATTACTAGTCTTTTGTTTCAACTTATTAGCTAACTAGTGCGTTCCAAGATACATCTCATTCAATTCCTTTTGAATTATAGACCCCGCAGGTGTCTTCATTTCCGTCATATATCTTGTACTTTTATGGTATTTTGACATCTTTTATTTACAACGCCTGGCCACGTTTAAAAAATTCAAAACGTTGACTCGCCCTTAATGACTAACAACTTGGGACCAAGTACTGATCCCCTTTATTTAAATCGAGCCGATATACGTGTAGACGATCTGCCAGTTGTGAGCCCTCTCTGCATGACCTCTGTCACCTGAATCGTTTTACGAAACAAAACACGAGAGTTAAGGTAAAGGGATACCGGCAGATCGGCACAGGACTAGCGGCGGTATCAGAACAAAACCTATTGTTCGGCAGCACATAACAATAACTTATTGATCGACTCGGGTGGAATTGCCCGCTTTTCATTCGATTTTCGGTTTTGTTTTGTACTTAATTGGGCTGAATGGGTCAATGTCGTCCTGGGTATACCTTATGTTTACCCGGGATCATCCTGGGTAATCCTTTTCATCCTGGGTAAAGAAACATAAGGATCCTTAACTTTACCCACCTTGGGATTCCCACCGAATCGCGATGATCGTTCTCCTGCGTTCGAGGATGGAATTTGGTAACGGAACGAAATGGCCGAAATGATCGAAACAACCGAAAATTCGAAATGGTCGAAATAAGATGAAAGAATTAATATAAAAAATTCACCTATTTTCATATTTTACACTTATTAAAACCCGAAATGTAATGGCCGAAATGATACGAACGGCCGAAATGAAGTGTCCGAAATGAACCAAACGGGTCGAAATGAAGTGTCCGAAATGATCCAAACGGGCCGAAATTATCCAAGCGGGTCCAAATGAAGTGTCCGAAATGATCCAAACGGGCCATATTTTGACGTCCATTCTAACCGAAATTTGGCATACGTTTAGAAGGTACCGAATACATGTTTTGGCAAGGTCATAACATCCAACTTACTCCTACTTATGAAATATGGGTCAAAGTCCTTTTTAGCTCAGCTGACCAAAGGTCAGCGGAGCTATTTATATGACTATAAAATGGTTCAAAATCTGTGTGTCTGTGTGTGTGTGTGTGTGTCGTCCGTTAAACTGGCACGTTTCGCAACCGCAAGGCCCACGGTCAAGAAAGTTGGTGGAGAGGTAGGTCCTGGGTAGGACTCGAAACAGAACCAAACATTTTTGCGATCTGACCTACATAATGCCCTCCAGGGGGCATTTTGCGCAAAATGAAATGTCTCAATATCTCAGCCCCTATGAGAAATTTGTCGACCAAAAGTGATGGAATAGATAGGTTGATATTTTCTACATCAGCTCAAAGGGAAAATAATGTTAGATCTGTCCACCAGGGGGTGCTATTCAACAAAAACAAAACAGGGGTATTTGAATTTCCCGCCCTTCAAAGTTCCTAGTGACTCTGTAACTGGTGTCCTGTCCACCTATATGTAGCCAGTGGTACACTGAGACTGGACTGATACTATGTTGAACCTTAGCTGACAATGGCCACTGTGCTTTTCATCACTTGAGAAGTTCAACGTGCTTTTATATCGTGACTATCTTTCATCAGGTAAGGTGACATACTTCAACTAATTCTTTTAAGTGGGACAACAGTCTCAATGCCTAATTAGTAAGTTACATCATTCAAATAGGTAGATTTGAACAGTCTATGGAGCATGCATTGATCACAAGATGATAATCAACCTCGTCACCATGAATTAGTGCTAGCTGTGGTCTCACTAACCACTGGGGGGCATCCAGGCTACCAATGCCATCTTTTATAACCCCTTACCACCCATTATTTACCACCAAATGGGTGTCAAAAGATATCTATCTCGATTCATCAAAAATTAATTGCAGGCCTATTATCTGATGTCAACCCCTCCTCACCCAGTTGATCTAACACGATATCTATCCCTATTCATAAATGATTATTAACCCCTTCCCACCCAAATGAGTCCTGAAATGGGTCTGATATGATACAACATCATGATTCACGAATTAACCCCTTCCCACCCAGTGGGTGCAATACGACATCTAGGCCTATCTCCATTCACCGAGAGATATTGACCCCCTTCCTACCCAAGTGGTCTAATAGTAAGATACCCATTTCGATTCACAAAGTGACCCCTTTCCGCTGATTTCAGCGAGGAATGATGTATTTGCTTGTGAACCATTAAAAAAGGTGCACTGTTGTATCTCGTTTCGCCTGTCTCAACCTGTTGAGTTGGCAGGTCATAGTCAGCTGAGCGCAAGGCCCATGGGCCTCTTGTTTTGAAGATGGCTTCCTGGCGGCCATATTTGATGTCCGATTGGGTCAACATTTGGTGCACTCGTAGAGGGTGCCTAGATATATCTTCACACCAAATCAAAACACTCAATGTCAAATAGCCACGAAATGTGCCAGCAAACCGTGAATTTTGAACTTTGACCTCTGTGACCTTGAAAAGTGGCTCAAATCAAAAATCCGGGATTTATGTGATGTTGTCTCATCAGAGGAACCCACCATAAAAAATTTCATGGTTCTAGCTAGCAGCATTCAGGAGATATGACCAAAAGAATGTTTTCACAAAGCGCCCCCTACAGGCCAGAGGGTAAAACTGGCAGCGCTAGGTTTCTGTCCAGAGATAGGTTTTACCATAGTGTACCAAGTTTCAAGTTCCTAGGCCAAGCGGTTTAGAAACGTGCCACTCCTGTTAACGCGGACGGACGACTGACAACACACCATCAGAAAAGCTCACCTCACAGAGGTGAGCTAAAACGGAGTCGTCCTCCAGATATTTCGCAAATTTTCGACCCCAACGGGGGTCTTCTTCAGGCTGGCACTTTCAAGTCGAGCAACCAGAAGTGTAATGAAAGTGTAAAAGAAGCGTAGTAGATTACCAGAAGTGTAATAGATTATTTTACGTTATAGAAAAGGTATCGATTTTTTCAATTTTATGCCTGCGTTATTTTGTGCTTAGGTATCCCTTCACCTTAACAAGGTAGAATTTGAAGCATGAAGTTTGATCTTCCATGTCGATAAAACTACAAAAACGTCTTTGAACAAAGAGCAAACGTTCTTTAAATACAATTTATCCAGTAATCTCAGGTGCCAGCGTCGCACTATTCCCTGCAACAAGCTGCCGACAGTCTAGTTCAATCGGCAACTATCAGTGAATGACTAAGTTCCGTCAACCAGTGTTGCACGTCATCGTTTCTTGCCTTGCACTACTTGGAAATCGGGACGGACATTTCAGCATTCATCTGTGACTGGATTAGTTATTCTGCAGTCGGCAATGCCACGAGGAATCTCGGACATAGCTACATAGGCCAATAATGCTGTGCTTCGGCCCTGGACTCCTGTACTTTCTATTTTAATTTCAATAAATCATACATACATACGAGGCATCTTCTGCAAGAATCTAAAGCGCACAAAAATATAAATAGACGTGTCAGTTGACCCAAACTTTTGATCAACATTTACATACGTCGATGTCCTGCGTTCCCGGGATTTCACGTGCGGAGAAAATCAACTTGTGCAATCCGCGTGACTGGGATCGCCCACTCGGGTGGTTTTCTTATTTTATCCAGTAATCTCAGGTGCCAGCGTCTCACTTTCCCATGCGACAAACTGTTGATGGTCCGCTTCATTCTGTAACTGCCAGTGAATGCCTGAACTCCGTCCATCAGACTGGCACTCGATCATTTTTTATTTTGCACTGCTTGGAAATCGCAACGGAGATTGGATTGTCCATCTCTGATTGGATTGGTCATTCTGTAGTCAGCAATGCTACGAGCAATCCTCTGCAAGAATCCAAAACGTACAAAGATGTAAATAGACGCGTCCGTTGAAGCAAATTTTGATCAACATTTAATTACCAGTATACGTCGATGTCGTTGTTTGGGTCAGGGAAACACTGTCTGTTACTGACAAAGATTCGGTTTTGTATGCAGTCAAAATCGAACGACTAACATGTCTTCGAAGATCTTCTGCGAAGCAACTGGTGGCCTCATTGGCCATGATGCTGTAATGCCTTCCTATCGTGCGGAATTACTTGCACCGGGTTTTCTCCCAGACTTCATTCCTTCAGCCTTGTAACACTTCAACAAAGACCATATCGGGACATTATTACCATGAAGAAAGCACCACTGCTCTGGTGGTTCTTCCATGATAAAATGAGGACAAGCGGCTAAGCTTTTCAAAGAGGTCATTGACAGCGTTCCTCTCTGGCGTCGTTGGGGTCTAGTCGAAGAACGCCGAGAAGAAGCGGTGTTGTCCTTCTATAAACCATGTTTATACCACATCCGCCCTGTTTCAGAGGATTGAGAATCAGGGGTACGGTCTCTAAGAAACCAAATCAGCAGTGCTTCGAACACTGGATGACATTCTTCTATGTTACAAGTAAGAATATGATTGGGCCAAGAACGTCGAACTCACTGCCTTAGGTCGTCGAAACGTCTTCTTAGTTCCCGGGCAAAGATGAGCAACACCAGCACGCCCACATTACATGAAGCCACCAGAGCAGTTGGTCATCAAATCCTAACAAACAGCGCACAGCCAAGGTTGTGCCTCTCATATTCATTTTACAGTTTACATGACAATGACCCATTTTACATTTCCTACTTCGTCCATAAAGTTCCTCTAACGTTTCTTATTGTATTATTCGGTCTTATCGGTAACGGACTTTCATTTGTCGTCTTAGGGAGGGAGAGACCGTTTACGTCGACGTCAGTCCTGCTTCGGTACCTCGCCATTGCTGACAGTCTTTTGCTCATTGGTCACCTTTTTAATACAGTTCTACGGACCCTCTCAGTTTTCTTGCCAGCGCTGTATTGGTACCGTTATTTTATTAACATGGCCTTTGGTTATATGTGGGCAGGCCTCGGGATAGCAAAGATTTTCTCCACGTACGTCACAGTTACAGTGGCTGCCGAGCGGTTCGTTGCTGTGTGCAAACCCCTAAAAGCAGCTACGATTTGTACAATCAAGAATGCTCATAAAATGGGAATAGCTGATGGTATATTCGCATTTTTATCGCGAGCATTAGTGGTAGTTATGTTATACTTCGGTAAGGCGTATTGGTTTTATGATCACTGCACAGATTCCTATTTCGTAAAGTGGGATGCTGATTACCTCTACCCATTCCAAGACAACATATATATCAACGTCACTGGTCTTGTTTTTTACAACGTTACGACATTTGTCATCCCCACATTTTGTCTTGTGTTCTTCACCTATCGTCTGCTGGCAGCCTTGAAACAATCATCCGCAATGAGGCAGACGACAAGTGGAGGAAAAGCAGATGAAAA
This sequence comes from Notospermus geniculatus, assembly GCA_002633025.1. Classification (NCBI taxonomy): domain Eukaryota; kingdom Metazoa; phylum Nemertea; class Pilidiophora; order Heteronemertea; family Lineidae; genus Notospermus; species Notospermus geniculatus. Next base: position 100,195 of record NMRB01000770.1, on the reverse strand, counting down.
CATGAAAGCGACAACAGTCAGAGTTTTAGCCGTGGTCATCATCTTCTTAGTACTTGAGATTCCATACGCAATCGCAGGCATACTTAAAGTATTCGATGGGTATATTTCTCCACGAAGCAGCAGCTATACTATACAAGTCACCCTTTTTTTAAGTACTCTCAACAATTTCGTCAATTTCTACATATATTTTTTAACGGGGACGAAGTTTAGGCGAACATTAAATAATTTATTTTGCTCCCCGTTGAAGACCAGAAGCAACCGTTTGAGGACCTGAAGAGAAAATTATGGCACGGAAACAGGACCCCAAGATGGCGTGTGTTCCTTCTTATTATGATAGCTACAATTCAAAATGAAATGGTTAATGGACCATCTGCTCGCCTGTGGGTGAATGTACCAGAAGAACAGATGACAGTTGTGTTTTTGGTTTTAGCCACCTAGTGGCCATGCCAAGAATTGAATTAGGCTGAAACTTGGTCTCATGGGTCATGTGACCCATGAAAATATACGTACCAAATTTCAGGCCAATAGTCCCTCCAGCTACGAAACATGCCACCTAATGGCAAAAGTTTGAACTTTGACCTCGGTGACCTTGAAAAAGAGGTCAAATAAAAAACCCATATTATACATCATGTAACCTCATTAGACGTACCTACGATAAAAATTTGGTGAGGCTCCTACCATCGGTTCAGGGTTGAATCGCACTAGAAATCTCTTTCCAGTTTTGGTCCCATGGAGGCAGAATGGACAATCGGATTTCCATGAAAATTGGTCTGTGGAGACCTATATGACCCTCATGTACACTCATGGAAAAAAGTAAATGGACAATAGTTTTTTCTTGAACATCTCAAAACAATGGGATGCAGAAAGTTGGTCCCAACATAATATTATATTAATAGTAGCAGTTTTTCCTGTCTATCTAATGGTATCAGCGTCGAAAAATTCCGCGGAAAGCCGTATTTGAGAGAAGGAATTTTGTAAAGGCATGTTTGTTTTTCATTGCTTTTTTATTTGCATGATTTCATTCAAATTTTTTATATCACTGTGTTCTTCTCACCGAAGCCTTTCATAATATACCCTATAATTCCAACTATTCTGTGTAGCAATGTGATTTGGGGGCACTTTTAAAGTCAGACAGTCACTCATTTTTAAGGCGAGCGATCGCTCCCGCGCACCATACCGCACATCGGATGCATCTGAAGCGAGCGAATAATAGCGCGCCTTCCATTTCTCAAAAACGCACCTTCAAAAACCGCGCCAAGATCATGAGAATCGCGTGCCCCTCGTGGAGTCTGCAAACACTGCTTGGCACAATTTCAGCGCGTATAAGACGCGTGTTTCACTGGTCGGACGACTCGACTTACATTAATGCAGCCAATCACAGGTACGCTTACAAATTAGCAGTCATCTCTCGATCTTTTCATTAAACATGTGCTCTGCCGCTGTCAAACCATGAGTTTTGCACAGAAGAAAACCTTCCCGAAATGGAATGTGGGGCGCCACATCAAATATGATTGCGATAACATCGACGGGCGGGACATGGTTGTGAAGCTGGGGGTTGAAAGTTTATTCATGGTGCATAAAATGAACGCAGGTCGTTGTCAAGGAGTCGCTGTGTACTATTTATTAGTTGTGTGTGCGTTCGCCGCACCGCGGCGCTCTACACTAACGCCATGAAACGCCTNCGCTGTAGCCAAACCGACCAAAACTAGGACCTGAAACTTTGGGATTTTCCGTTAAACATGTATTGGCAACTTTTTGCCAAGTTTCATTGAATTCTGAGATATCAACTCCAAAAAGTGTCTAAAAAGTGCCACTCTCTCAGAATATGGCTCTTAAAGACATGTTGACATGTTTGTAAACAAGCCCACGTGGTAATCGCATGTGGTTCTTTAACTATAACAAAAAGCGAAACTTGTGTACGATTCTGTTAATCATGCACATCTTCACCGAGTTCAGGTCAAGACTCGGCTTCTCCTCCCTTTAACTTCACGCAAGCAAACCACATTCCGTGTTTACAAGGATTTCCCCGGTCCCAAAAATAGCAACCCATCACGGCAAAGCTTGCATCGGCAGCTCGGGTATGATGACAAGATGGCGGTCGATGAAACTTTATTCGAATGCAAATTCTCCGTGGAAGGACTTACAAGTGCTCAAAAAGAAGCTGAAGGCAATATTCGATGGAAACTATTTTGTTAGTCTGCTGTGGGACTGGCAGTGGGAAGTCATTTATGTACCAGCAGGTTAGTGTTGTTCGCTACGAAGTGGAACGCCGTACCCGGCACTCGTATGAATAAATTATCCCAAAGAGGCTTCTGATTGGGCGCACGAGAAAATCCTAAAGCGTTGAACACGGAATCTGGTTGCTTGCTGCAGAGTGTAGGAAGAGGTTAGCCGATTTCTACACGATGCATTATGCAGAATGATCACGCAGTGCCAACATCTTCAGGATGTCATCAATTCTTACATCCATCCTCCCGACCGTCGACTTCACAGCAACAGAACTTGTCATTTCCCATTGGGCGTATCAAGAGGCCTCCAGTCCTAAAATCTACTATTCCCAGATCCCTACAGTTATGGGATTCGCTACAGTTATGGTCTAGGAACTCTTTAAAATATAATCTTAAACTATACCCGAGAGGCAGGAAGAATGAGCTGTCGACTGTACGGTAGACTGGTCCCCGGTCTATAAACATAAAATATATAGACCGGTACTGCCTGCGAGTTTCATGGCGTTGATTGGTCCAATTCGAAAACCAACGCACTTGCCACAATCGGTTGGAAAATCAGCCATGTGCCATTCGCTACGGCACTTTTTAAGGCTTTTGCACGCATTGGTTTCAAGGACCCATACTCAGTCTTTCGTCTGGCATTGATTATCGCTAAGGCACGCTTTGTAGCAAGCGAAAAGCGATATTTATTCTCCGCAATGTTGATATTTACCAGCCGCCGCCATGATTCCTCGTTGCAACTGGTATCCGGTCCTTCATCATGTGGTTGTACGTGTTCTAAGTACAGTCATGACTGGATACTAGTCACTTCCGGCGGCAGCCAGATTTCTGCCGTCCTCAGTAGTCAGGACCGATCCTCCGTTACATCCAGCCCGCCAGCGCCACCAGCGGAGGATGGGGTACCAATCTAACTGTACGGTTGAATCTCGCTCGTCCTGGTGAAATAGCATTAAATAGGACTAGATGTGACTTGATCTTTAACAGTCACTTGTTTTCACATAACTCTTCAAATACAACTCATCCCTGTTGTCCATGAGGTTTTAGGAATCAGACTACCAGACATGTCCTTTTACAATCCCCCATTCACTGACGATCTTCGGCAGGTTCACTTTCGTGATTTATCTCATATTGTAAACTGATTTTAATGCCTTCTGCTCTCTGAATATGTCTGATAAAGTTGAATTACTTATCTATGGTAGAGCAATACTATTTTACCAATACTTGTAAGGAAACGGATAGCTGAGATTGCTTCGAATCTCGTTATTGATATTGTTGACCGGATGGCCAATTTATTATTTTATGATTTATAGTCTGGTCCATTGCTCCTGACATCACTCCCTCTTCCTTCT
>NMRB01000770.1:64023-89623 GCA_002633025.1 Notospermus geniculatus | reverse complement strand
GTAACAAAAGTCACAAAAAAATTCCATAATAAAAATGTTGATTTTTAGGGGTTTTTCTAATGAGGTATTACATAATTATGATATTTCCAAATTTCCAAAAGTTTGATGCAGAAATATGACCAAGGTTATATACTTTCATGTGGTACAAACAGTGTTAAAATTGGCCCAGTAGTATTTGAAATATTCAAGGTAGTGGTGTAGATAAACTAATGTCAATGACTGTACATGCAGCCTACATTTGAGAAACCTTCCTTAAGTATAACACTCAAGAAATCTGGGAAACCCCTTGAATACTTAAATTTCATTGGCTGACACCACAATTCCTGGAAATACTTTAGTTAAGGGTTGCCCTTAGCTGAGTATGCCTTTAGTTTGTTTTATGCATACACCATAAGTATGGCACTTGGTAAAGTGAAATCCTTAGACGTTAAGGGTAAGTTTTACACTTAACTTAAGGAAGTTTTATGCATATGGCCCCTGGTCTCATATCTGAATTCCGGCATGTGATTGGTCGCCCGAAGTAGAAGAAAGTGATGTCACACAATCGTGACTATTATTTGTAAATAAAGCACGTGTGTTTGCAGTTTTTTGTAAACATCATGCGTGCCCTCAGTTCGGCTAAGATTTGGTCATTTTGTGGTTCAACCAAGGGATTTTATCTTATACAATCTAAATGGATATTATATTCGAAACACATCTAGACGAACGGATGATGCAGGTAAGTATATAAAGCCTGATCAACCGCAATTTTACTTATTTAATCGAGTCGTATGCGTCTGTACATTTTTGTACACAGTGATGCATGACGGAAAACTGACTCGATCAAACATTCGCTTTCAACCTCAAACCACATTTTTATCTGTTATTATAGAAATTACTAGTCTAAGAGTGCTAACAGATGTCGATTCAGTTAGTGACAGGCACAGAAAACTCTTATTTCGGTCTGTTTTGTTGATGAAATGAAGTCACTTACTCAGTGTCGGAGAACGAAGATAGGGGGCGGTGTGAGGAGTTTCGGCTTCGGTATTCACAATAATTAAAACTTAAACAAAAACCAGGGCCTATTTCAGCAATACCTTTATGTTTTCGACATTGAAAGTAGTTAATTTCATCGATCTGTACTCGATTAAATTAGTAAGTTTAAGAAAAAAGAGACTATAAATATTATTTACAACCTTCGGCAATTTCCATGAAATCCCCAGATTCTGGGGAATTGAGATCGTGATTCCAGGGGTTAGTGAGCGAGGTAGGTCCGAGGTTGTCTGAGCGAACAAAACCCCTGGGGACGAGGTTGGGATAAACCGTTGGTTGCTAATTAACCGTACACTTACAATCAGATTGGTAATACATGTAGTTAAATTTATCATAGAAAGAGGGTTGAGTTCGAGTATGTGATCAAACACCGATGCCTGGTGAAGTGGAAGTGAACTGGTACCAGTGTAATAGAATCTAATGTCCCCCGATACGATGTCCCCTTACAATACACTTACGGATTAAGCGGCACCATTCAACTGAACTCTAGAAAGACCCCTAATCCCGTGACGATGCAGGGGACATCAGGGAGACGGAGACATTAGATTCTATCACAACGGTGTGCCAGGAAACACAGCTCCTGGAAGCTAAGTCCGGGTTCATTGTTCAACGAGGGACGAGGATGTATGGATAGAGACCGTGATCATACAAACATATCCATACAATTGCACACAGTTGTGTCCCGGACTTACACCTGTAGGACTTTCTTTTCTGTTTACACTGGTAGCACGACGTTGATGGATACTCCCTGGCACATGACGTAAGAAAACTCATTATTGCTGTGGGCTGAGTTACGTGGACAGATAATCTGATTTCCTTACGAACAACTCTGTCACTTACCTGTGTGTGTATCTCTAACATAGTGGTATACATAAGCTAGATAACTGTTAGCTGACGCCAGAAAAACTGTCCCCACTACAACAACTGTCCTGGCTCGACCGGCTGTACAGTAGTTGGGGGCTGCCAATGGGCTGCCAATGTCAACTGACATGGCCGTCAGAAAATAACCCGATAACACCGCGCATATTGCCCAAACGACGAAATACGAGCTAAAATGAAGAATGTCCTACTACAGTGTTCTGTTAAAATATTATCTAAGGAGTGCAAGCGCCCACTTAGGGCATTATAGCTACTCATCAAACAATACTGGACGATATTAATGATATGTAGGAGGAAACCGGAGCCCCCGCAGGAAACCTACGATGTCGAGGAGAGATCGCCCTCTCTACCACGTAAAGCCACTTGCACGACCGGGGATCGAACCCGCGACCTTAGTGGTGGCAGGCGCCGATTTTTCCACTGCGCCACCCCGACACCACTGTTCCACCCCTTTCACCGCCCATGACAGAAAGGCTTTTTAAAGAAGCCCTATACCGACAGTTCCTCATAGGCATTTTTTGTGGTCATTACATCGCGGTTGGCATGACACTGTGACATGTATTGCAAATAAAACACGCTAAACATAAACATTTGAGTCAAATCCGTAGGTAGCGCTGTCTGTGATTAGGTGATCGCACCGACATGAACCTAACAGCTAGCTGCATATAGGGTCCCTTCGGAATACTTGCTGTTCCATGAAGGAACTGGGAACTTCCCGCAGTCACCCTCTCTCCTCATCTGCGCGCCATCAAAATATGCAGATTTAGGGCAGAGGCAGTCTGTAGACTGGGTTCGACTTTATGGGATCAACAGACAATAGGAAGTACTCGACGCTAGTACTGTGGATACTGTATGTACTCACCTAGGCCGCACATTACCGCAGTTCCAATACCGCCTCCATGGGCACACTTCAATCAACCGAAATCAATGGTAGGCGTTTCGCAGCAATAAAAAGGATGGGATAATTTTTGCTTGTCCGACCATTTTGTCACGTTGCGTGATCGTGGCCATATCCTCCAATACAAAAATGTGACACGTGTAAATGGCATTATCACATTTTTTGGGTACTTTTACACATTTTTGGTGTAAAATTTACACATTACCACGTGGTAATGTCATTTACACGTGTCACGTTTTCGTAAGGGCTAGGACCGACCTGCGTGGATTTTGCGCCAAGAAATAGACAACCATTAGTGAATCGTCATGATTAGTCATGACTCTAAAGCCTGGCTCAGGTCGATATTGCATCTTGAGGCAACTCGACGGATCCGGCGCGGATCAAAAGAACACCACGCGCAGGTGGACATTTCCGCGATTGAGAGCAACTCGGAGCAACTGGCAGCTACCTCGAACAGCACGCTCATGTCGACAACCCGTCGATAAGAAGCTGACAGGTAGCAAGGCCACAGCACGTAATTTGTACAAAACGGCGGCACCCAATCAGGTAGGCCTACAGTCGCGGTAAATGGCGTCCTTTCCAATTTACTTTGTTGCTTGATAGGAAGACACAATCATGCACAGCGCCTCGGAGACATGTACTAATAAAGATTTTTTTTCATGAGGGACGTTATTTTTGATGAAGTTTTTTCATCTTCCGGTTATGTCATTTCTCAGATGGTATAAAAATGCCATTCCACTGACACCATTGTGTTTTTTCGGTATACGTCACGTGATTTTCAATGAAATATTCCCGTACAAGCAACTGATTAGTCGCAAGCAGGCGTAGGTCGACGGATCTGAGTGGAACTGGAGACAACTAGTAGCCGAAAAGTAGAACATGGGCAACTCGCGGCAACTAGCAGATCTGGCAGTTGCTCGGAGACGCAAGCGCGCTCAGGTCGACAAAATTGACAACTGATCAGTCACTCCGAGTTGCTCCATCGCGGGAAAGCTACTTGCCGTGAGTTGCTTCGAGACGCAATGTCGACCTGAGCTGGGCTTAAGAGCGGTCTCTTTCATATTACGTTTAAGTACATCAAAGAAACGAGAAATCTGGTAGTCTCTCCACCATTGCTGTATTGGCCGGCTCAGGATCGTATAGGTGAGTACATACAGTAGTCTGGATCGACATTTCAGCGACTGAGAGGAATCGGAGCAACTGGCAACCTGGAACAGCAGGCGGAGGTCGACGGATCTGAGTGGACCTGGAGACAAGTCGCCGAAGAGTAGAACATGGGCTACTCAAAACAACTCACGGCAACTAGCGGATCGGGCAGTTGCTCGGAGACGCAAGCGCGCTCAGGTCGACTAAATCAGCAACTGATCAGTCACTCCGAGTTGCTTCCATCGCCGGAAAGCTAGTTGCCCCGAGCTGCTTCAACACGCAATGTCGACCTGTACGCACCTTTAGGCCTTCCTGAGAATACATGAGATTCTTGGCGCACTCTCCCTTCTATTGCATAAAACTGCAGTACAGACGAAGGAAGCGAGCATTAAGAACCACAGATTTCATCAGGATGATTTTAGGCCCGCTCCAAAGCAATTGGTGACGTCAATGAAGTATTAAGCACAGCGCTGATCGTCACCGATGCTGATGTCATGTTGAACTATGATTGCGTCCGCCACAACGGAACAGTCGGTATCAAGTCAAGAAATTATGGACAGGTCGCAACTTTAGTGAAAATGCGTGCGCTCATCGTGAAGGAGGCAGCATATGCGCGCAGTGAATCGTAACTCTAGTTAGTCCGTGGGTTGTGTGGATTCACCTTGCAGCCCCCCCCCCAAAAAAAAATGACAAAATTGCATGTTGTTGTCTTAGTATTTTACCTAAATTTTCAAATTTTGTACGTTCACATGAAAATGTAGGACTCAATGCCATCGCTGGGTAGTTGAACTTGGTTGTAGCACTGAATTTCCGTGAAAGCATTTTTGGGGTCGGGGAAACAGAAATGGCCACATCTCTTGACAGAAAGGTCACAAGGATTTGAATCACCAATCAATATGATTGTCTTGAGCCACTCAACAGATCAGTATCAGTCATATGCAAATTAGATCCATAATGAGGTTGACAGATGTCAAAACCTCACCAATTTTAGTGTTTGCTGGAAGTCTGACACCTGACCGTGTAAGTGGCCAGTGTTGCATAGAATTGGGAAGTGTTGAGTAGCTTAAGACAAACATTTTGATTGGTCATTCACTTCCCTGTGACCTTTCTATCCATTGATATGGCCATTTCTGTTTCCCGTACCCCAAAAATGTTGCCACTGAAATTCAGTGCTACAGCAACCAAGTTAAACTACTATATTTTCAATGTTAACATACAGAATTGAAAACATAGGTGAAATACTACAACTTAGCCTACTTGCAATTTTGTCAACTTTGGCGGGAGGTGAGCCCACTCAGCCATGGCCTAAGTCAGTCCACTACAAGCGGGCTCATGATTCTCGTGGCTCAGGAATTGAACATGTTCAACTCGTGCTATTCGTGATCTTCTGGATCGGCGACTGATGCCAGCCGTCGCAGGTGAGACGCAGCTGCAGTCGTATCAGCCCATATCTGCAATTGATTGATTTTGCGCGGTCAAGGCAGAGTGAACCGGAAGTCAGTCGCCGCCTGTTTTGTGCCGTCGCAAGGTCGACCTGACATCAGCATAACACGAAAACCAGATGAGAAGCTTCTGTTAAAATGTTTGCTTCTCGGTTCACCGATACTTACATGTATTGAATATCTCTATCATGCTGCACCGATTGACTGTAGAAGAAAGGCAGGAATAGGGTGGTCAGTAGAAGAAGAATTGTATCTGCAACAGCCATGGCTGTCATGTACACGGACGCCGAATGTTTTCTGTTGTTATCTTTGTTTGCTATGAGTATGATCAAAATGTTACCAGGCAGTCCGAGAATGAAAGAGGGAATAGAACAGTAGGTAGCAAATGTCGCATAGACTTCAGCCAAGGTGTCTACATCGCCGTAGATGCATACTGCTGCCCGGGAGTAACCGATATGTGACATGTCGCCTTGCACCGTGTTAGCCTGGCTGTAACATGTTGAACTGTCACGTCGCCACGCGCTGTATTAGTCACAATCTGCCAACCGTGCTGAGCCGACAGTGGTGTGATCAGTTTATCGCGCCTCGGGCAAAAATCCAATCTGATAATGATGCTTTTGCAAAAAAAATGTGGCAATCATATATATTTTTCTTTCTGTACTTTTTTTATGCAGGATTTCTTTCACCATTAAAATATACAGAAGATTTACAGGAGACTCGGCTTCAGGAATTTTGTGTAAAATCTACAGTGTTTTTGAACAGTGTATCCAAACTTGATCTATAATTGAAGTAAACAAAGTGTATCCACAATACACATATTGACATGCGTCAGACAATGCGACAATGCGTTAAAATTATTTCAGAATCTCCCCTCACAAGATCCGTCGGAGTTGCAGCCCATACCGCAAACTGTTGATATCAACGCACGCGCCATTAACCAAGTTGCCCCTTCGAAAATGTTATTTGCATTTTTCGAATTAAGTCCGCCCTATCCGAACCGATTTGAGAGCATAGAGAATATCCATAGAGAACATCGTCCCAGAGCATGGGTTTTCATTGCACTCCTGTGCTCAAGTATATACCCACGTGGGTACCTAGAGGATAACATTTTGATAACCATGAATTCACAATGAGTATAATATTTGAAAAGCTTGCCATATTGAATGGGCGTTCAAGTCTTCTTTGAGTCAATATCATGGTCATCTACATGTAACTGACCACGCCGTTTCTAATCGCCGATAACCTGTGGTCCATGGCCTTTAGGTAACCCAGGAGGTTAGAAATGAGAAAAAAAAATAAAAAAATCAAATCGGTAACCGAGCATATTCTCTGAATCAGGGACATCGAAGGCTTTTCAAGGCTGGTCCTTGATGCAGCTTTAAAGAGGCTGGCTGTCACCCGTCAAGATCGGTAACGGAACCATGTTGCTGATTTTGCTTGACCTCAGGTTTCCTTTTCAACAGCATTAATCTGAAGGAAAAAACCCAGAATACAACAATTAAGGTGATTGAGTTAACTCCATCCACATCATGGTTAGATGTTATATCTTCAATGTATTAATTTGCCAACTAGGATGTTGAATGCAGGTTATCATTGTTTATCCTGTTTTTATGGCTTCATACCTCACTGATAGAAATTATAAAATAATCACCTGTTCAACAGTTATTTTCATGTCATCAAAAACATCACTACACTTTGCCGTCAACTCGTCCTTGGATAGTAGCTGATTTTCTCGGTCATATACCTTGCTCATTGGTCCTGGCAGGGAAGTGTAGTAGATTTAGGAATGAACTCATTTGCGTAGGTCGGAAACACAGACATAACAACAGATCTGGACCCAGCAGCTGACAGAAGTTCATAACCTTCCTCATAATTAGGCTTCCATTCATTAGATTTCCGGCGTGATTGAATGGTTTGAATCGGTTGCTTGTGAAAAAGACGCCTCATTTTTGTCCCTGGGTTAGTGAAGTCAATTTCATGTGTTTCGAGGTATGGAACACTTTGTGACGATGACGGTGCCAACCGGCCACAAGGGACAGATGGTTTGAATCGGTTGCTTGTGAAAAAGACGCCTCATTTTTGTCCCTGGGTTAGTGAAGTCAATTTCATGTGTTTCGAGGTATGGAACACTTTGTGACGATGACGGTGCCAACCGGCCACAAGGGACAGACGTGCATGTTGCCCCTGCATTAATACGAACAACTGTTTCAACTGCAAACAGAAGTGCAGCAACATGGGAACATGATTCTCCAAGTCCAGCCATGCAGTTGCAATGTGCACAGATGCCATCTCCCTCTCGTCTAGTAGCGACCCACGGTTTCTCCCCAAGTTTTTGAGAATGAACAACCTGAAACGAAAATATCCAATTAGGCAAGAAAAATAAAATGAACGCAAAATAAAAAGACCGGCCAAAAAGACCCCTATAACTGGGCCTAAAATAAAAATTCTTATCTAACTAACAGACAATGATGATTCATGGTAATGGACTAGATGTAGTATTAAGGAATGACATCAACAGGCATACATAGGCCAAGGCCTATCAAATATCATCACTGCCTTTGTTGTTGGCTCCCCTCCAACCAGGCCCATAAACACACGATCATCATGATGATAGCCCTATGACTATGTGCAACACTTCGTCATTTAGGCCTAGGCCAGATCTACAGTAACTGTCATGTATCACATGTAGGCCTGGATCATGAAATGGACATTGTATGATGGAATGCACATAACAGTCAGGCCCCTACGTGCATGCATGCATGCAAGTCATGGAATGGACCTACAACACTGCATGCAGGTAGCATGTGCACCCACAATGCATGATCATGAACGAAAATGGTCTGCTCACTCCCATGATGATGTAGGCAACTTACCTTTCCGAGAATTATGAACACATCGGCAACATTCTTGTACACCAAGGTTACTTTCATAAACTCAGCTGCAAAATACTTGTATGCATCAAAACTTTTATAGCTTTTCAATGCTTTGTGGGAGAAAGCTGAACTTGAATTGATAAGAAAATTGTAAATGTCAGGATAAGAAAGGATGGCAACAGCGAGGCAGACAAAGCATTTTTGAACATCGATTTCGGCAGCAAATAGGGATCACAGTTTTTTATCAACGCCAGTTTACTAATGTATCTACTCCTATGTTTGTCATCTAAGCTATTGACAGTATCAGAAAGTTAGTTAGTCATTACCGGCGTCGTAGCCCTGTTGGGTTTTTGCCGGAAAGGGCCCCGAGTGTAATTTGACCGGCTAAATTGGCCATTTTTTCACCACACTCACAGCCGTACGGCCATGGTGTGCAGTGGAAGACGCTGCTGCGGCTTGAGGGCCAATATGGCGGCATAAACATTGATGACGTCACTTGATGACGTCAGTGGGAAACCTCTATTGTTGAGGGGATTACGCGAGGTGTGATTGGGTAAACAAATTAATCAATTAAGGGGGCGGTAGCCGTAAGGAAGCGCACTGCAAATGGCGACTGAAAACAATTCATATTTTCTTCACGCAAAAAGGTAGCATCGATTTTATGTATTTCTATGAAATTTCCTTAGAACCACAATCCCTGTGACACGCTCCACACCTACAGCATCTTTTCTGAAGTTCGTATAAATTTGCTGGTAAGCAAATTTCAAAGTTCTATTTCATTCATGTGATGTACATGTGCACTCTTGTAGGAAAGTAAAAGGTCAGCAAGTTTTCCTAAATATCTCAAAAACCATTCGAGCCACAACAATGGTATTTGTACCCAATCTGTAGCAACATGTTAGGCATAGGACCATGGTGTTTTGCCAGAAATCAGTTTCAATTAATCAAGAGAAAAATGACACCTCATAAAATCACTTTTTTGACAATTTTTGAAAAATCATCCGATTTCAAATTTTCTTCCTTCATTATATTAAACCTGCCTGACTGACCAACATCTGCAACTTTTCCTTTTTAAAATCTCAAAAGAAAATGCCTCTTTTGGCATTTACAACCCCTCTTTACGGATTTTGTAGTCTGAAGTCTAGGTCTGGGGCTAGGTGACACTGACTTCAACCAATGTCTTTTCAGTGCAAAGTCTCATCAATACCATGAATTGGCTTTTATTGTAAAAGGAAGTTACGTCATACTGTCAATATAATAAGAGTCTTGGAAGACCACAGGTTTTGTTGATCACTGTCTGTTATGACGCCAAGATTCCCTGGGCTGGTAAGAGGGGCTGTCCCAGAGGTGTTGACTGTATGAGTGGGGTTTATTTTGTTGCAAAGTGCGAAAAGAGGCATTTTCTCTTGATATTTCAAAAGGGAAACGTTGCAGATGTTGGTCAGTTAGGCAAGTTGAATGTAATGAAGAAAGAAAACTTGAAATCGGACGATTTTTCAAAAATTGTGAAAAAAGTCATTTGCTCTTAATTAATTAATATTGATTTTTGACAAAACACCATGGCTCTATGCCCAACATGTTGCTACAGATTGGGTGCAAATACCATTGCTGTAGCGCCAATGTTTTTTGCGATATTTAGGAAAACTTGTTGTCCTTTTACTTTCCTACAAGAGTGTACATGTGTTAACCTTGGCTATACTTGTCATCTTCTATCAGGACTGCATATGCGTAATGTAGTAGGCCTACACAGCGCAGCAGACCTATTGTGTCATATGAATAGAGACTAGCAAATGCTTTTACTTCAGATTTGTACAGCATTGCCTAGTGAATTTGTATTGAAAACTCAAGTGATGGCATTTTCTAGTCTTTATTCATATGACCCATTATGTTGAGGGTGAACTCCACGAATTACAAAGCTTGACGGGGGAGTTATAAACTACTCCAGGACCTTGCCGTTGGGGTTTCCGAACTTTCACTTTCGAGCCCGCTCTAGGACAGCAGACAACACGAATGGCATGAAGCGTCGTCCGTTGAATAACTAGAGACTGACGAATGAATATTTACTTATTTCTTTTTCGATCGACAGTGTTTTACATAATACGTAACTGGATGTGGGCTACACTTTCGATCGTTTCGGTTCTTCTTGCTGTGTCTGGTGAAGTCTTCCTCATGCACCAGGCCTAACAGGTCTTCCTTTTTCTCTTCTATCGTTGGGATCTTTGCAGAAACATACTGTCAGCCAGCGACAATTACCAAAGTTACACACACTTTTTTTCACGCATGTGTATTTCTTCCCGCGAGAACATTGCGGACGTACACGTCCTCCCTGCGAATAAACCAATCTTCTGGCAACTTGAATGGTATCACCCGGGTTAAGGTCCGCCAGTATCACTCCCACAAGGACCATGATCACGGCAATAGTCAGCTGCAGACGAGACATTCCTGTAGTAAAAAGAACGCCTTGTTTGTTTGTTTGTTTGTTTGATTGTTTTTTTTACAAGTCCACAAGATACCACACGTTTGGTCTTTGTACAAACGTTTCCTTTCGAACCACTCCCATGCATTTCACTAAGTTTTCAGTGATAAATGTAGGTAGAACGGCTTTTCTTAAAGATAATATATCAAGACTTCATTGTTTACATTTAATGTTTGTAAACATGGATGTTTACATTATGTTATTTTGGACTTTTGGGACATGCCAACCGACAAAATTGAATATTTTCAGCGCCGTGACTATTTGCACAGCAAGTTGCTGTGTAAACAGTACAATATTTTTTTAGTTTTCGCACTGCTTACACAGCAGAGATTCTAACCAATGAAAACGCGAGATCATAATAAGGATGCATTACGCTAATTTATGCACGGGGCCTATTAAACAACGTAGTGATTATTCACACGTCCTGTTAGCAGTCTGTTGACTAGCGCAGTGCAAAGATGGAGGGCCTGTAACCCAAAGGTGGCGGGTTCGAATCCCGGTAGTTTTTTTCTTTTTTTTCCCTTTTTTTTTTCTTTCTTTTTCTTTTCTCAGAGAACTGTTGTGACTCTTTTAAATTTCTACATGGAACAATTGGTTAATTAATCTTGGTGACACTGATAAAATCGGCTACAGAATCGTCACATCAACATGGGCAAGGGCACACCCTGGTATTCGGACTCATCCCCATACTCTGACCCACAACCCCAGCTATGCGACTGACGAAAACCGACAGAATGCGTCACATAGGTGTCTTAGACTTGGGTCATCACACAGAAACAGGCTGCAATACCAGATGACGGACCTTCACCAAGGCACCTATCGGAGAANAAAAGACCATATTTTGCTAATTTTCGATCAAAATGTGCATGAAAAACACGTTTTTACGGTCAACCTGGGGGCGCTTGCCCCCCCCGCCCCCTCTCGCTTCACCTCTGGTTGTGATGACAAATGTTTGTCAAGAGCTCCCTGGGCAGAGTAACGTTACACGTAGGGGACGTACAGTAAAACCTCGCCACGCACTTGCCCAGAATCAAACGTTAATCTACTGACATAAGAGATCGAAATACGAAGTAGCATTCGTTCCATGTTGGTACCCTGCAAGTGGCCATGTATGGCTCATTTGGCCGAATTCTAAAATTTCGCTGTGAAAATATCATATTTTCCTAATTTACACAGCAAAATGTGGGAGGGCCAGAACCTAATGATGCTTATGAATATTAAATACGTACTTGCTGTGTAAATAAAAATTCACTCCTTAGTTACACAGCATGCTGTGCAAATAGCCCCGGCCTATTTTCAGTATCAAAAGAATTTCTAGAGGGGCATGCCACCAAGAAATTATTCATAAGACAAAGAAAGACGAGACATAAACAAACAAAATGTAAATAAACAACGATTTTCGTGGCCCGCGAAAATATCCGTGATACTTTATCTTTAATCGACGGGAAATCTTACTCATAGTGAGATCTGACGCACACCTTCCGACGGGTTTTCTTACTCTCAACGTGATATCTAAGTTATTTCTACTTAACGCGTTTTCTTATGCCGATTTAACCGGTTTTCTTACTCGTGACCTTAACACGTTTTCTTACCATATAATACGTGTTTTCTTACTCTTCTGAAATAATCAAAAGTAAGACCGAAAAAGCTTTTTATCTTATTCAACATCGTTTTCGTCGATCTTTTAGAGTGAGATTTCGTCCCCTTACGGACAACGAGAACGAAGTACGAAATACGACATACAAAAACAGTCTCTTGCGCCGAGTTCGTTAATGTTGACTTGGCACAAACCCATCCCAGTGATCGCAAGCAAAAATCGCAGGAATGGATCCCTACATGTAGTGTATGCAGAAGGAACGATCCCGGGATCAACCTTTTTGTGAAGTTATGCGGGGCCACTCATTGCTAGATAAGATGGAAAGGAATGATTGACTTGGCCAATTCTGGCTTACAGTTTTTTTCTTCTGCTGGTAAACTCACTACAACTGCAACAAAACGGAAATGCGGCCAGGAGTGAGATTGAAAAGATTATACACAAATTCAGTATTTTATCATTAACTTCGCTATAATTTGGTAATGATTATGAACAATAATGTAATTTCACAATTTTACATGTACCGTACAGTTTGTTACAACACGATGAAATCTGAAATCTAAAAACAATTGAAACTCGTCTCAAAAATAAAAAAGCAAGTGAATTTCAAGTAAAAAAAAATTTTCCATTTGTACGCTTATTCTTAGCCATACAAAAAAACATACGGACATTAGGTGCATTAAGAATAGCGTATTGGAAACTGTGGGGTTCACACGTTGAAAGAACTACCGTCGTTAATGTTCATGCACTCCGTTTATTGTTTCGTTTGATTTAATGCGTACATAAAGCAACATGCATTGTGTATGCTTGCACTATTTCGAAATGTCTAAGAGGCGTGGCATCGGGCTGGCTGGTAAGAACAGGAAGATCATACTGTTCCAAAAATTTTTTGTGTAAGACTTTCTCAACCTCAGATGCCAGGAAATCATGTCTCAGAGCTTCTAATTTTCAAAATTTTCCTGGGGGAGGTCCCCCAGACCCCCCCGCCTATGAGGCACGCGGCGAAGGCACAAGAGAGTCCTGGTGCCAGAACCCACCCCTCGAGAAAATCCTGGATCCCCCCCTGAGTGTGTACACACATCGTATCTCCATACACGTCGGTTATGCGTGGATCAAACAAAATGGCGACCTGACTCGTCTGCTACGGGGCAATTCTGGACTTTTCTGCTTATTTCTCGGTGATGAAGGATTACATATGGTTCAAAATAAATAGGGGTGGAGATCGTGATACACATCGTTGTGTAAAGGTGATATATTCTTCTGATTTTTTTGCATACTCTCATAATTTTGTACACAAAAATGCCGTTTCATGATGATGTATACATTCGTCCATACATCGGCGATTATGCCCCAAACAGAAGTGTCGATTTCTCGACAAAACGCGAATAATATGTAAATTCTACTATAAGAGACATAACTTGGCGTTACATTACACTTATTAGTGAAATTTCGTGCCAATTGGTGCTATATTAAGTGAATAAACCCGTGTGACAAGAAATGATGTGGCACGAAAATAACGTCACTTCGTGAACAATATTTGGTTACAAGCGCAGCATCTCTCGCTGTATTTCGTATAAAACTAGGATATAAGCATATTTTGATAAAGGAATAATCACGTCTGTGTCATTTCTATTACAGTGACTACCTCAGTATTGGTGTAATAATGCTCCAGATCCTACAATAACGAAATCCGAGAAAGTTCCGATTGTGGAGCACGGTAAATGGTGTCACGCTGTTGTTATGAGGCGATAGCCAGAGGGTAAGAAGTGAGAATATACTTCCGCAAAGACAAAATGATCACAACAAATTATTGTTGCCGATGTGAACTTCGCAGATGTGACACTAATAGCGCGTGACGCAATGTTTTACTCGAGCGGGNGGGGGGGGGGGGGGGCATTCCGAAATGCCGTACCTTTCACGCGGCGTGAGACATACCGAAATTCCCTAATGACCATGGAACGACTCTGAGCCATTGTTGTGTGCACATCATAGTAATGTCCCTTATATCACAGAAGTATAGTATTATTACAGATTAATAGTAAGGAACCAGCCCATTGGATGATGTTTACGGTTGACAAAATTCCACACAATTTTTCTTTAAATGTTCCTATTTACAAATAATTACTTGCCTCAAAAATATCGGCATTTCATCAGGAAAGACTGCAATAGGTGCAGCGGTTGGCAGGTTAGCCGAAAATCCGGTCGCAAACATCAAAAAATGAAAATGGCGATCGAGGTATGTACACTTGTTCTCAAAAGTAACCCAAGAGGTCAAACTACAATACAAAAATCACAACTTCATAACACAAAACAACCTCGTTACAAAAAAAACTCAACTACATTCTTACTTCATTACATTATACAATTATATTTTCCATGGATAATTTTAAAATGAAAAATATTTGTAAGTTGTATCAAAACGAATGGAAGACAGTGAAGAAATTGCCACTCCAGAAAACGTAGTAAAGGATAAGTTGATCTGGGGGATATTCGTGTGAATACGCCATGGCTTTATCTTCTCATATCCTTAATTTGTTGCAGTTTCCATGGATTCAGCGGAATCTGTTTCACACCAGAATTAACCAGAATTACAGCCAAAGCGGGAAAATGTCCATGTCCCTCATGGACAATGAGGGTGCCGTAGTGTCAATCAGCGAGAAAATTAAGCATTTAAGAACAGTGAGATTGGACAACTACTTTCAGATGGTGTACGGACATATTCCTTGGCCTGGGATAATGCCCCAAAACAGAAAAAAGCCAGGCACAACGACATGTACCATCAAAATAAATACCATATGTGAGCAAATGCCTTTTGTGTTGAAAACAGGATCTTGGGTCACATGTGTAATGACGAGATGCCATGGACGGTAAGAAACACATTGCCCATCACATAAATGTCCGATGTAAATAACAATAAGACACGTCGAAGTTTACAACGTTGCCGTGCTCGTTTCCCCAGATCATTGGTATGCAAAATGGCGTCGTTCAGCATGGACGCTGCGCATATGGAAGAAGGCCGGCCTGTTCGGTTGTCCACGTTCCAAAAATGGAACGTGGAGAAGAAAGGGATTAAGCCTAAGGTTTCCAAGGTTGGAGGCATTAATATGGTTCAGGAGGTAGGTAATTAGGGCTGAAAGGGTAAATGTCGTCCTGGGTATATACAAAGATTACCCAGGATCTCAATCTTCACTAAAACAATACCCTGGGGGTACTTTCGGTAGGCGAACATCACCCAGGATCGTAATGTGACACCTGCATTCGAGGTTGTCTCGCCCGTGATCATGTGACCGCCTGAAGAATGTCATTGTGGGGTTCACACGTTGAAAGAACTACCGTCGTTAATGTTCATGCACTCCGTTTATTGTTTCGTTTGATTTAATGCGTACACAAAGCAACTTTTGGACAGCAATTTTCGTTTTTCAATCGTGCGAGCGGACATCTCTTTCCGTTGTTGTCGTCGGTTGACACGTGATCACTCTGTCTCCGCCTGACGGCTTGCCCGAGAAGACAGTTGGTTGTGACATCCCAGGGGACATCATAACGACAGGGATGTCGTCAAATGTAACGACAGTCCAAAAGGAATGATTTACAGTCCAAATTATTACAGTCCAAATAATAAAGAAAACGCGTTACGATTAACTGAACATCGGAAAGTAATACAAACTGGTAATGACACGAATAATCTCAGCCGTTGACGTTATCCTCCAAGTAAATGAAAAGATCAATAAGTATATGGAGAGTCGCGCATGATGAGCGATACCATGACGGACTTCCAAAACAACGCACAATATATAGATTCACAATATCAACATTCCAATACCACTGAAATTATGAGCCTGAACTTGGCATTGCGATTCAAGTTTCAGATCTAGGGTAGACTACCTAGAACTGACGCGAGCAAGACGAGGGATATTCTTCCTCAGACACAATCTTGCCGCATAATCTAATGACGATTTCACATGAGTCCTACAAATACGATCGTTTTCCTGATTCTCAACAGATACCACACGAATTATGAGTTCTCATCCCGATCTAAGTCCATCCTTTCCGTCTGCTTCATCAACAAGATAAGTTTCGAAATCGGGCGTTTCAGCACAGAACCATCAGCAAAGCGAACATCAACGATGCGAATCAGATCATCATTCCCTGGGTAGACTTTCACGACTTCCGCCATTTTCCATTCTCCACGTTTCGCTTTCTCATCCACTACTAACACGACATCACGTTCCTTGAGATTTTCCTGGGCATCAGACCATTTGTGACGTGGTGAGAGTTTCTGTATGTTGGTCATCCAACGACGCCAGAAGTTGTCGACAATGTTATTGCACATTTGACGACGTTTGTGCAGATTTCCACAGAAGGCCTCACATGGAACCTGTGGTGAGGGCAGACCACCTCTTCCAATGAGAAAGTGGTTAGGCGTAATTGGTGGATCATCCAAAGGAGAAGACGATACTGCTGTGAGAGGTCGGCAGTTAATCAAGCCAGAGATCTGAGAAAATACGGTTTCCCATTCCACAAACGTGAGCTTCTCAGCATTCACCATCGTTTTCATAGCCCTTTTCACTTCTTGAACCATTCTCTCCACGGCTCCCTGATGATGCGGGCCATCAGGAGGTCCGAACTTCCAGTCGATGTTAAACTTCAAGCTAGCAGATTGGATCTTCTCGGTGTCAAGTTGCAGGTTCAGTTCGCGAATTTCCTTGGCTGCTCCACGGAAGCACGTGGCATTATCGCTTCGCATGTGAGCCGGCGCACCACGAACGCTGACAAATCTCTCCAACGCTTGGAGGAAAGTTTCCGTCGAAAGGTCCTGTACACATGTCAAGTGCACCGCACGGATTACAGCGCATGTGAAGACCGCACAGTAACCCTTGCTAACAGTATTCCGAGTGAGCTTCACAGACACAGGTCCAAGGTAGTCGACGAGCGTTGTGTGAAAGGCTGGTGTGAACGGTTTCACTCTGAAATCTGGTAGGTCAGCCATGAATTGTTGAAGTATCTTTCCTCGATTGCGAATACAGATTTTGCAGTCTCGAATGACGCGTTTCGCCAACTTCACATCTCCGATTATCCAGTACGTTTTCCGGATTTCTGCGACCGTTCTAATCTGTCCGCCATGCAGAGCGTATCGGTGTTTCTCACGAGTTATCAAGAGTGAGATGCGGTTCTTCTTGGGAAGAAGGTACGGGTGACGCATATCATAGGAGACAGGTGCCTTGTCGATTCGACCTCCAACACGGTAAACCTGCTGAGCTTCATCCAAGACCGGATTGAGTTTGACTGTACTACGTTCGTTGAAATCCAGATCTCGTTGCGCATACCGTATCCAGTAGAGTTCCGCTTCCTTGATCCGCTGCAAGGATGGGCATTCAGCGATTTTCTCCAACAGCTGCTTCATCCATTGCTTCTTCGGCAAATCTCGTAGTGAAAGGACGCGAGCAGTGACCATGATGAGGCGTGTCCAACTTGAGAAATCCGTGGGGTCGACGATAGGTTCAGACGTGATGACTGCTGCGGCTAACACCTTGGCGTTTCGAACATGAAATGTCTTTAATTCAGCATCATCAGGGTCGATACGAACATTCGCAGGCATTTCTGGCCAACCACTCGGTGGCGAACGTAGATAGGTCGGTCCATCGATAACTCGTTGCATATCCTTGGCGTCAACACCGCGTGATACTAGATCAATGACGTTTTCCTCAGTTGGAACGTAGGCAATATCTTTGTATGGGTCGAACTCCGTCGTAATCTCACCAACACGGCAGGCAACATATGAACGAAATGCTTTCGAGTGACCACGAAGCCAGGCAATCACCGTGACAGAATCAGTCCACATCTTCATGTACTCGACATTGATCCGCAGAGCATCACGTACAGTAGTCATCAATCGGCATAACAGTAGTTGTGCTTGCAACTCCTTGCGTGGAATACTGCATTGTTTCAGAGGGGTCAAGCGAGCACGGGCACAGACAAACGAAAGTTCAGCGGTATCTTCATCGGATTCAGCCCATCTCAGCCATACTCCCATTCCCATTGCATTCTCTGATGCGTCTCCAGCTCCATGAAGTGATACGTTCGGCAGCGTCGCTTGGCCACGATATTTCTCCGGAATCAAGCATCTTGAAATCTCAATGTCGGATACATCTTCCAATGCACGATCGATCGCTTTCAATTCGACATACAGATCACTCTCTGGGCTGAGAGGGGTGTCCCAGTCAAGATCAAACCCCCATAGTTTCTGAAGCAACATCTTAGGCCTGACGATAACACCTGCTAACATTCCGAAGATATCGTAATACGACGCAGTAATCCTCAAGATGTCCCGTTTGGTCGGGGTGTATGCAGCACGTGCAACATCCTTCACGCTCAGGGTATCCTTAGTGATATTCCACTTTGTTCCAAGAACAGTTGTATTCCCATCTGGTGGAACGAATTCTGGATTGCAAATCTCCCTGTTGTTCGAGAGCCATTTACGGAGAAGAACATTTCCCCTGCCGAGGGATCCGGTCAGATCAGCTTTCAACGCTTTGACGCTATCAACAGATCTCTGAGAGTCATTCAAATCGTCTACGTAGAACTGGTTTTGAATCACACGTTGAATCTCTTCGTTATCCGGTGCTTGCTCTTGAGCGATATGACGCAGTGCAATTGTAGCAGCAGCGGGTGATGCTTTATCCCCAAACGTGACTGTGGTAAGTTCATAAACACTGATCGGATCATCCGTTGTATCACAAAAGACGAATCTATGATAACGTGCGTCATCCTTGGTCAGTTTGAAGGCTTGAAACATCTTTGAGATGTCAGCAACCACTGCGACTTCGTATTCACGAAAGCGAATGCCTATGTCAAATATACTCGGATTGACATGGTCCCCTTTGGCAAGCTAATCATTTAACGAGTGTCCTTGGAATCTAGCCTTACTGTCATACACAACACGGATAGGTGTGGTAGTTGAATCCTTAACGACTGCGAAATGAGGCAGAAACCACATTCCCTTGCCTTCGGCAATATCCTGTTCCAATTCATATCCCGGTAC
Organism: Notospermus geniculatus; assembly: GCA_002633025.1. Classification (NCBI taxonomy): domain Eukaryota; kingdom Metazoa; phylum Nemertea; class Pilidiophora; order Heteronemertea; family Lineidae; genus Notospermus; species Notospermus geniculatus. Next base: position 70,244 of record NMRB01000770.1, on the reverse strand, counting down.
ATTACGTGCTACACCGCGTTTCAACTGGTCCTCCATCTGCTTCCTGTACATCTCCCATTGGGACGGTTTGTTCCTGAACTGTTTCTCGAGATCAACGAAACGTTTCATGGCGTAATCGTAGTTATTAGGAAGGTCGGAGGGCGGTTTCTTCCATGGCAGGCTTATCTGATACGCTCCGTCCTCTAACTGAGTTAGACTCTGCTTCATGCTTTCAGTAGCGCGCTGGTTCTCTCGTTCACTAGCACATTTACAATGCTTCGGTTCCAGTCCCATTTTGTCGATTCCTAGAAACTCATCGAGTTCGCTTGTGGCTGAGATAAGAGTGAAGTTCACAGCAACGTCAGCATGTGTACGATCCATCCCTGCGCCACCTTGTATAAACCATCCCAGGGGACATCGTGCAGCAACAGGATCAAGTTCATTTGAGCCAGAAATCTTCTCGTCCGGTGTAAGCATATCTCCATTGTCAACACCTAACAGCACGTCAATGACAGGACTGGACGCTTCGACAAAGTCAACATCATTCAGGTGTGGGAAGTTCTCCAAGGAATCTTTCTGTATAATCGGTATGTCACCACATGGTTTTTTCATTTCTGTGAGCTGTATGTTTCTGCAATGTCCGCCATGCAGAGCGTATCGGTGTTTCTCACGAGTTATCAAGAGTGAGATGCGGTTCTTCTTGGGAAGAAGGTACGGGTGACGCATATCGTAGGAGACAGGTGCCTTGTCGATTCGACCTCCAACACGGTAAACCTGCTGAGCTTCATCCAAGACCGGATTGAGTTTGACTGTACTACGTTCGTTGAAATCCAGATCTCGTTGCGCATACCGTATCCAGTAGAGTTCTGCTTCCTTGATCCGCTGCAAGGACGGCCATTCAGCGATTTTCTCCAACAGCTGCTTCATCCATTGCTTCTTCGGCAAATCTCGTAGTGAAAGGACGCGAGCAGTGACCATGATGAGGCGTGTCCAACTTGAGAAATCCGTGGGGTCGTGGTAAGTTCATAAACACTGATCGGATCATCCGGTGTATCACGAAAGACGAATCTATGATAACGTGCGTCATCCTTGGTCAGTTTGAAGGCTTGAAACATCTTTGAGATGTCAGCAACCACTGCGACTTCGTATTCACGGAAGCGAATGCCTATGTCAAATATACTCGGATTGACATGGTCCCCTTTGGCAAGGTAATCGTTTAACGAGTGTCCTTGGAATCTAGCCTTACTGTCATACACAACACGGATAGGTGTGGTAGTTGAATCCTTAACGACTGCGAAATGAGGCAGAAACCACATTCCCTTGCCTTCGGCGATATCCTGTTCCAATTCATATCCCGGTACATTACGTGCTACACCACGTTTCAACTGGTCCTCCATCTGCTTCCTGTACATCTCCCATTGGGGCGGTTTGTTCCTGAACTGTTTCTCGAGGTTAACGAAACGTTTCATGGCGTAATCGTAGTTGTTAGGAAGGTCGGAGGGCGGTTTCTTCCATGGCAGGCTTATCTGATACGCTCCGTCCTCTAACTGAGTTAGACTCTGCTTCATGCTTTCAGTAGCGCGCTGGTTCTCTCGTTCACTAGCACCTTTACAATGCTTCGGTTCCAGTCCCATTTTGTCGATTCCTAGAAACTCGTCGAGTTCGCTTGTGGCCGAGACAAGAGTGAAGTTCACAGCGACGTCAACATGTGTACGATCCATCCCTGCGCCACCTTGTATAAACCATCCCAGGGGACATCGTGCAGCAACAGGATCACGTTCATTTGAGCCACGTTCATTTGAGCCAGAAATCTTCTCGTCCGGTGTAAGCATATCTCCATTGTCAACACCTAACAGCACGTCAATGACAGGACTGGACGCTTCAACAAAGTCAACATCATTCAGGTGTGGGAAGTTCTCCAAGGAATCTTTCTGTATAATCGGTATGTCACCACATGGTTTTTTCATTTCTGTGAGCTGTATGTTTCTGCAGAAATTTCCGTCAATACTTTGAATCTCGCACTCTACTATACGAAGACGACGCTTAATTACCTCTCCACCCACTGTCGTGATTTGGAAATCCTGCATCTGACATGTTTGATCACTAGCAGTCATGGAAACGATTCCTTCCCGGATAATAGACACCTGGCTTCCAGAGTCGAGAAGGACTCTCACTAATTGCTTCTTGTCTCCGTGCTTCAGCAATGCCATCACAGTGGGAAGAACGCATGCTACATTCGGGTGCTTCCCGGCAGATTCTGAATTCCCAGTAGTAGACACTACGGTTGAGTTCTGTTGTACCTTGAACTCCTGTGCGGCTGGATTCAACTGTTTCTTCATCTCGAAATGTCTGTAGCCGGTGGAATTTGGAAGTCCTGCATCTGACATGTCTGATCACTAGCAGTCTTGGAAACGATTCCTTCCCGGATAATAGACACCTGGCTTCCAGAGTCGAGGACTCTCACTAACTGCTTCTTGTCTCCGTGCTTCAGTAATGCCATCACAGTGGGAAGGACGCATGCTATATTCGGGTGCTTCCCAGCAGATTCTGAATCCCCAGCAGTAGACACTACGGTTGAGTTCTGTTGTACCTTGAACTCCTGTGCGGCTGGATTCAACTGTTTCTTCATCTCGAAATGTCTGTAGCCGGTGGTGCCGTACACACGTGGGCATATGGAGGAAAAATGTGTGTCAAGACCACATGCAGGAACTGAGCAAGGTCGATAGTGCTGACATTGTTCATGGTTATACGGTGGTTTCCCAGCAATGCAATTGTTGTGGCCGCACCTGTGGCAGATAGAGTTGGCATTCATTATATCGAACTTTTCGGTCTGCGACAACGAACGAAACTTATTGCATCCTTTGATGAAATGACTCGAGGTGTTCGGGTGAAGCGGGCACTTTGGAGGCAATCCGGAGTTGTTCGCGGGTTTCTTGCTGTCGTTAGTGTCATAACTTGCCGGATTGGAAGGAGAAACTGATGCATGACTAACTGTTTTCTGGTGGGGCTTCGATGATTTCGAGTTCTGTGAGTCAGAGTGGGACTTCGAGGACTTGCCTTGGGTGTCAACTGGTGGCTTGGCCTTCCTAAGGACAACAAGTTGCTGTTGGAGCCACTCCAGGAGGCCGTTAACTGTGTCTTTCGCCTTTTTACCTCGTACGGCTTCCAGGAATGCTACGTGGTGATCTTCAGGCAGCTTTCTACGGAGTTGAGTGAGCATTACGCGCCCATCCAGGTCGGCGGTCAACCCAAGACTTTCAAAATGTGTTGCGAAATTCTGCAGCGTTTCCACAAATTTACTCATGGTGCCGAGGTTAACATTTCCTCTAACGTGATACGGTTCGACTTTCTCGAGATCGGCAATAAGCGTGTCAATCAAACGGTCCTGATCTCCGTACTCGTGGTCCAGGATCTTCCATGCACTTTCGTGCGACATGCAGTTCTTGATCTTGTTTTTGTCGCGTTGGCGTTCCATTGATTCATTAAGCTGATAAAGTTTCTCATCTGGTTCAAGGTCCTTTTTGAAGTACTGGAACTGTTGTTTGAAACGTCTGTAATCACGTACATCCCCAGTAAATGTCGGAAATTTCAACTTCGCCATCCGTGACGCAACCGTTGACTTGGTAGCACTGGTACTAGCAGCTGGAGGTGCAGCTACACCAGCGGCAGTAGACGGCTTTGGAACAGCAGGAGTAATCTCTTTTGCTTTCCGTAGCAGTCGAAGTATCTGAGGGTGTACCCTTTCGTCAACCTCATCTAGGTACGCCTGCTCCTGTGCCTCTATGTTTGATTCAGCTTCTTCGAGTTCCTGACCTTATCTGCCAATTTCGTAGGATCTAATGCATCAAGCCTCAGCTGGGTATAGATTTCGTTCACCTGACGTATGTAGGCCTACTCCAACTTCAACCGCATACGGTCTGCTAACTGTCTAAACTCATCTTCTGGCAACCCCTCAGGGTTGGCCAACAGCCTCTGCGATTCCTTTAACAGGATAGTCAGTGTTCGTTTTGAGATTGCTCGGGCTGTTTTAGCCTCTTTGGCCGTTTTCAGATCTGGGACAACAGTGCCTGTAGCCATAATTCACGATAGACGAATTCGATTGAAAGTAGACGTTGAAAAATGGCCCGAATGGCGTTCTATATGTCGTTGATGACTCGAGCGTAGCTCCGTTTACAAGTTCGTTTTGACAGTTTATAGGCACTGGATTGAAAAAGCTGTGGGGTTCACACGTTGAAAGAACTACCGTCGTTAATGTTCATGCACTCCGTTTATTGTTTCGTTTGATTTAATGCGTACACAAAGCAACTTTTGGACAGCAATTTTCGTTTTTCAATCGTGCGCGGACATCTCTTTCCGTTGTTGTCGTTGGTTGACACGTGATCACTCTGTCTCCGCCTGACGGCTTGCCCGAGAAGACAGTTGGTTGTGACAGTCATCAACAGCTATACCAACAAGTACCACGCGGTGCGAGATCGCGAGATTCCACGTGATTTCTAAAGAGGACTCGTTTCTAGGCACTGATTGCAGATGCTGGGTGATGTTTGGCTACAGAAACTACACCCAGGGTATTATTTAAGACTGATATCCTAGGTAATCTTTGTATATACCCAGGACGACATTTACCCTTTCAGCGTAATTAGGTATGCCTCGACTCAGTTGCTTCATGCGTATGTGATCATTGACAGCAGTGTGGCTGCCGTCAAGACGGTACAGAATGAATCAGAATGTATTGCTTCTCTACGGAGAGTACAATAGCCATGGTAGCCATGGGTTGATTATGTATTCAACCAATCAGCACATATTTCTGTGCGCACCCTGTCCGCAACAGACTATGATCGGAAGATTCTTTTGATTTATTTCGGCACTCACACATAGCCGTGAAATCTACAACGAGAAAAGTAAACAAACACGAAGTCAGATGAAGTGTAACAATATGAGAATCCTCTCACAGAAACAGCACTGCACAGTGCTGCCCTCTACAAGAAACATCGCACATGGCAGGTCACGTGACCGCGCACTTCATGGAAACGGAAGGTGCTGCCACCTAATATCTAGATGAAGAACTACTTTTCAACTGAACAAAACTCCCTTATTTCTTGGCACAGTCATCTCAGAAGCTTCCAATCAGTGTGGACCTACTAAATAAACTCTGCTCCATCACTAGAACACTAAACTGTCACTTATGAACGGGAAATAACCGTATGTGAGCCATGGAGAAACCGCACACAGCACCGGCGGGAAAAGAAGCCACCACGCGGGAAGGGAAAATACTCATCAAAGTTCAATTTATGTATCAATTATGCTCTAATTCACTGACTTTACACAGCATGGGGCGGCACAGAACAGCAGTGCAATAGCTAACACAGTTGATATCTCAATTTACCTCTTTTGTGCGGTTTTATACTGCTTATTTTCTCGCAAACTTCAAGTTTCATCAGGCTGTGGCTGACACGCAAATCGGCAAAAGCGACAGTACTACGTATGCGCGGCTCAAGACCGCATTCCGTATCCGGTTGTTTCGCGCTGTTGATGTGGCGGCATCTACACACCCATTTCCCATCCAATCCAAAGCCAATCAGATTGCTCGTCAAGATTTAGGAATGAATTCCAATCGTAAACACTGTACATGTAGTATTTAACCCTTTGTTGCATACGACTTCAGTGTTAGTTAGGCCATTCTGCAGTTTCGTCAGAGCTTAGTTTTGCACCCCACCAATGACTTTCTACCGTTGGTAAATAAAACTCTGAAAATTCATGACCTGATCAAGAACCAGGTCACTCACCCAACCTTTAGGCCTATCCACCTATTTTGTCTTTTCACTTTCAGGTTTATTGTGCTATTTGTGCCAAGTATGTTGACAAGGCGAAGGCAGATGACCGGATCAAAGGGCAGGCTCTCAAGGAAGTTCACCGTTATGCCACAGGAACCAACTTTATGTCAAAACATACCACTGAAAAACACTTGTTAAAGAGTAAAGCTCATTCAAATGTCATTAGCTGCCGGAAACTAGTTGATTGCCCGGTTTTTACGTGAATTTATTCCAGGTGATAAACTGGGCAATTACAACGTTAAAGGGGGAATGAGGAAGGGGGTCAGGAAGGAGCCCCTTCCTGACAGTATGGTGGAAGCCATTCGACACCATGTTGCAGAAGTTTTCCCGGAGGCCAAAACCGAAGACATTACGAACGATGTTTTCAATAAAGTGTGCAGGCGTTACAGCAAACAGAAGGCTACCGAGTGA
>NMRB01000770.1:49616-63475 GCA_002633025.1 Notospermus geniculatus | reverse complement strand
GGGGGGGGCAATTGTCTGGGCGGCAATCATCCGGGGGTAGTTTTCCAGGGGGTAATTGTCTCGGGCAAAAGTTTGCTGTACACATAGAGGGTTTCACACCAAGTTAGAAGATGTTGAGTCAATTAGCCATGAACCGTGCCACCAAAATTGCCATATTTTGAACTTGACCTATGTGACCTTGAAAACTACGTCAAAAAGTCTACGTCAAAAACTAAGTCAAAAACCCTTTACATATTGTCAAGTAGTGTCCTCATGAGATGCACTTATGATAAAATTTCGAGACAATCCAGTTAACAACAGTTCAGGAGTGACTTGAATCGAGCTTTTGTTCCAGCCTGAAGAAGACCACGGTTGGGGTCGAAAAATTGCAAATCCAAATCTGGAGATTGACTTTATATGCATTATCATATTGTGTGTCGATTTTTGTGCTCGCCTTCTCTTTGGATGATAAACTGATGATACATGTAATAATGTTGATGACGACCCTGCCTTGTCACACGATCTCAGTTTCAATGCACTGCAACATCACTGCTGTTGCCGACAAGTACATCCGGGGCAAGTTTGACATGGACAAAGTAAAAGAACAATTTCGGACGTACAGGTTCTCATCAACCTTCACGTTTTAGTGGAAAGGTCGAGTGGGGCAGACAACTTGTTTTGTGAACTTGCCTCCAGGGAAACGTACAAAGACTGCAGAATTTTGTCTCACCCATCTCTGCACGTGTCCGACTACAGTTTCATGTGAACGAGGGTTTTCCGTCATGAATATGATAAAGACTGAGAGAAGCCGCTCCCTCAGTGCTGACACTTTGTACGCCCTGATGACTCTCAGTTCAGACAGCCGAGATCAGAGTGACTTTCCAATCGAGGATATAGTGCGCAAGATGAAGGATTAGAAGTGGTTCTTTTTACTGAGGGCTACCAGTACCAGAATTTAGGCCCTACTAGCAGACTACGGGACCGTAGCCAACTTATAAATGCTCACATAACAGAAACGAAATTTTTAGTCTCTCCCAGGACCACCTTGGAAATCCCCGCATACCGCGGCCGCCATTTTCTCCGAAGTGTGCGCTGGAGGGAGTCCCGAAAAATCTGCGTTTTCATTGATTCGCGGGTTGTATTTTGCGGGGATTTTCCCTGATGACGAAGGGGAAATCCAAAGCTTCAACCTCGTCTTCGAATTTTTCATATCTGCCATTTATTTCTGCACTAACACAATCGTCGAAATTTTGCCTCCAGTTCATCGCTATGAGCTTTTTTTCTAGCAGTCAGACATGTCAGAAGAGTGATATTTTAGTCAGATCTGGTGCATGCATGGTGTACAGGTCTGTCTTAATGTCAAGCTAGCATGTACTCACTCACACACACAACAGTCCCTGAGAAAATAAGGATTTTGGAAGGGTGGTTCAAGGAAAACGCGCCAGAAACAGCACCACACACTCGCGTCTATAGCGACCATCAGAAATAGTCTATAATCATCACACTTCTACTCCAAATCCGTCCACAGCGAAGAATTCAAATAAAGAAATCGAGGGCTACATGTATCGAAACTACAATCAATATCAGTTGTGGAATGAACAGGAAATCGATAACAATGCCCGGGTCACAATGTGCCATGAAATTTACATAATGTATAATAGAGTTGTTGCCTATTCGCAACTGTCGCAGTGCTCGAACAGTCGCAGGAAATGTGACAGCCAGTATTATGTAATAGGCCTACAACCATGCCAGCAGGATTTATTTCATTCCCGACCCCTTTGTCCGTTCTCACTCATTCGGAAAATGATTGTGTACGATGTGCCTAAACCTAAGGGTAATGTTCTTTTCACGTGACCTTTGAAGCGGTCATGCTGCACATGAAAGTACCGGTACAGATAGTTAATGAGGTTCCTGTCACAGACGAGGGCAGCATGGATATGAACCCAACTGTTTTGGCGTTGGCATACCACGTGTACCAGGCCAACGTCAACAGAATGGCGCTAACAGCTTTTTCAATTGCGATATCTGAAGACCATTTTGGAGACATTTACAACGCCCTTTTTGGACAATTCTATGTGAATATGAATGGCCGTGATCTCTATAATGACATTGTCGTGAAACCGCGTTTTTTCTGGACTCTGACTGGAATAACTGTTGAAGAATTCGACCGTGTCTTCGTTGAAACCGGGCTGGCGCTCCTACCAGGAAGGCGTCCTGAGGCTTTGACTCCTCGGAATAAACTCCTACTCTTCATGATATGGATCCGGCATTATCCCACATATGCGGTGATATCCCTCATATTTGATGTCAATGAACAGTATGTCTCGAAAATAATCAACGATCTACTGCCAGTTATGTGTGTGTCTACTTACCGCCGCTACATCAACTGGCCTAATCCACTGGAATGGAGAAGGATGACCCCGCTAGCTGGTAATTCTCTTGGGATCATAGACGGGACACCGCACTACATCCGTAGGCCCTGGAGAGGAAACCTGCAGAGATTGAACTTCTCAGGCCACAGACATTCTCATGTAATGAGTAGCCAGTGCGTTGTCGATGCTGACAACTACATCATATGCTGTCGGCCAGGATTTGTTGGCTCTGCCACGGACGCCATGACTTACAGGTAAGGTTGAATTTATTTTTCTGCATGATACTTTGTAGCTTTCATCTGTCCCATGCAACTGGTAGATCATGCATGTTGTATTGTTTTCGCTGCGTGTTAGGTCTTTGCCGAGTCCATTTTGTATGGTGGACAACGAGTGCTCCCTTGGTGGAGCCTTATGAGAGAGATGCGAGCAGATGTTGCATCGCATAAACTGGCTGTCTATGTAAACCTCATCCACCAGTGCGCAGCCATTTGGGGGGGGGGGGGGGNNAGGGCAAATAATTATACGCCACAGTTGGACATCCCTTGTCACTCCATATGGCGTATGTCGTCATCGGTTTTGATGTCATAAGTGGTGTCGCCTTCCTCATGGTGACCCACGCTCGTCCGCCATCTGGATACAGACGTCATTTCAGCAACCCCATACAAAATAAGTTGTTTAGGGCCTACACCATTTTTCATTTCAGGTTGATGCAAGCACTGAACCTCCCGGAAGGTCGCCCCATTTTGGCGGATCAAGGTTATCCCGACGAGGCTCCTTTATTGGTGGCAGGGAGAGGTCGCGGGCGTGAATTGCGGGCGTCAAGAGTGCGCATAGAACACAGCATACATGACCTTAAAATCTTTCGTTCAGCGGGAATGAAGTCTCGTCACCGTAGAAAGACCGCACCCGCCATGTTTGGATGTGCTGCTGGCCTACGTAACATGCGGCGCACCTACCTGCGCCACAGAAATGTTCTTCTCAGTTGAATGACAAGCCTAACACTGTATGTATGGTACTATACCTGTACTATAGTATGACTCTTATTTTTATACAAAATACATATGTACAGGGAATTTATCATTCGTCAACGTCTCGTCTTTCTCCCTCCCTCTCAAAACGGTTGATCATGAGGTCAGCTAGCCTGGCATTCTGTTCCTCGATCCTGTTGGAATTGCAGGAGAACCTGACGGAGTAGGAGTTGGTTTTCTGCCTGAAGTTGTCGAAGTCCACCTCTGAAAAATTAGAACGCAGGGGACATTTAATGCTATTCATGATCGGAGTTGTCCAGATACGATCATTGGTAAATGAAGCCACCATGGCCACATAACAGACCATATAATAATTGAAGGTACCTTACCTTGGAAGTTGATTAGCAGCTTCTGCCTGCTCCGGTTCAGCCCTAGCCTCCTCATTATCCCTTGCGTCATCATCATTCCTAGCCTCATCATCATCCTCTGCGTTTGCTGCAATTGGATCTGCTGCCTCGTTGTTCTCGGCCCTGTTCATTTGATCCTTGGAAAAAATGTCCTTAGTTTTAGACGTATGACCACGCGAGGTTACAATAAATTAACACTTATGAAATCCAACAGTGTGGTAACGATGCTTGGAACCTAAACCTAGGTGATCACGTAAAACCAAGTGCACTACTTTGGATATAGAGGACGTGAGTGACGTCATCTTGACGGCACAGTGCCTTGCTGATGAGGTCGATGACAAATTGGGCCATGTGTGGATAACGTCCTCCATACTTGACTACAGGTACTGCGATTATTGTGCCGGTGACAAAGTGCACCACACGTGTCAGCAAGGTCAATGAGTACGATTTCCGTGCAGATGACGTCATATGCACGTCCTCTGATACATCATTGGGAGACTTACCAGCCATAGAAGCCACCACAGTACTATAGTTCGCGGTCCCGTAGAACATCATGAAATTTGAAGTCACAGAAAAGTGCGCACCATAAACGTCATCCACAATGACGTGGAGGCTCTGTGTCTTCAAATCTTGTGACGTTCTAGAACAGCTAACAGGCGGCATCTAACGGCAGGAAAATATCCCATTCTTACCCTTAGCTCCTCTGGATTTCTTAGCTGATCCAGATTGTATGCGAAACGATCTTCACGTCTATTTTCGTCCGGAGGCAGGTGACCATCTACAATATCCCGGCGGCGGATGTGACGCCTGACCACATTCAGTCTATTCCTAATTGCTCTAACATCTCCTGAACTATAGATGGTCCTAGCATGCGGAGTAAGTTCCTCCCTACCCCCATAAAGGCCCCAATCCGAGCAGTGTCATTACCATATTCGAATCGAGCTTGCTCGAAAGCAGCCAGTTCGTCGACCGTCACTCGATCCCTCCGAGCCATGATTGCAACTGTTCAGCAACTGTTGCAAGAACGAAAGTCCCTCGAAAGTACAATGGTGTGACTGTCGTACAACTGTCCCTCACGAAGCAGACAAGTGCAACCAGTTCAATGTGGCAACGGTCATTGACTATAGGCCTATGCTATAGGCGAACATCACTGACAGCCAACAATAGCCTACACCTGCAGGAAAAAATACACTGTTGCTTTGATTCAGGAAGTATTATGTCAGGGTAACTGCGGCTGAAGTGACCGTGTAACATGCGCAACCGCCCTGACCACGCATGACATGGCCTATTATGTAATACTGGCTGTCACATTTCCTGCGACTGTTCGAGCACTGCGACAGTTGCGAATAGGCAACAACTCTATTAGAAACTGACAACAATCACATACTCCAGTATACAAGAGAGGCCTAGGCCTAAGAGGCTTGTTCACATCCCCCTCCCTTCCTGGTCTGATCAAAACCTGGCACTGGCACTGGCACTGGCCCCAGGATACCTACTGGTCTGCAAAGAACCAATAACTTATGTTTCCAATGCGGTGTGGCAGTGCCTGACAGATACCTGAACATGCACGAATCTCATGCATTACTGGCCAAACAAGGGCTGAATTGCCAGAGTCAGAACCAGAGTGCCAGAGTGTCAGAGATGAACTTGAGTGCTGACCCAGTTCGCGATTCAATTCCTGTGTAAGAAATGGAATTTCCACGTATACTATCCAAAAACAGGCATTTTCTCAATGTATACAGTGCTGTGTAAGTTCTTTTTCATAGTTTGAAATCAGGACAGACCTAAACAAGATGACATTGTAAATGTCGTATGTTTCCCGATTAGGTACTTTTACATGAACAGTACATTGACAGAGATGAAGATACATTGATAGAGATCAGGATACATTGATATATAAGATCAGATGCATTGATAGAGATCAGGATACATTGATAGAGATCAGGATACATTCACAGACACAGTGCAAAACTAGACCTGGCTAATGCCAGCGTACCTAGCTGAGCGTATGGACTGTAAATATGGGTGGTGGTATTGAAGGAGACGAAAATAATTTGTGTAAAAAAATATAAAATTATTTATTGGACCAGGACATTACAGGTATCTGATTATCAGCAGTTTAAAATCTTTTTGAAAATTACAACAATTTCCTATGGATTTGTGCCATTTGTGGCGTAATATTTGCATGTCATAATGTAGGAATTACACTTAAATCATTATCACTTGTATGTTGCAATTATGAATAAAAGTGAAATATATCACGATTTGTATCACAGCAGTGAAAGAATTACTGGTAAACTTGGCAGTGCATGTAGGATTTTTAACAGAACAATCTTATGTATATACATGTAGTATATATGATGTATTTATTTGTGACAATTACCGTACTATTGATATAAACACAAGTTTGTAATAAACTGTAAATATACTATCTTTAACAGACATTTTTTTTAAAAAAAATTTGGCAGTTCTGAACTCGATTGAATTCGAGGTATGACTGACTTACATGTAACTTAATTGGTTTTGTAGCTTTAACTAATAGACGGACTCTAACATTTTGTGTATTTTACCGATTCAATGGAATCAATCCACTGTTAGTAACCGAGCATCGTTGAACGTAATTACTTTGTCTTTCCATGAGTCTACGGTGACAGGAAGTCTCAACAAGATGTAATGCAGTTGGGGCGATTGCAAGTATGCCTCTGCTCTGGTGCATCACGCTGAATATTGGGTCACCTGTTCTTGAGTCATGGTTCGGAATGCTAAAACAAAGATGTTTTCCTGGCAGGCATATTGAATATTGGGTTGCAACTAAAATCGATAGGGTACCTCCCCTAATCCAGCCTATTATATCATACAAATATGAAATAAATCAGGCAACCTGTTCTTGAGTTACAGAGGTGAGTTAAAAATGAGGAATCGAGTTGTGATCCTTTAGAAAATGGAAAAACCTATGAAGGTGCAAGTTGCAATGATTATTCTATACAGTACAATAACAATAACAATGTGTGCAATTTGCAAGTGCAGAGGTTTTTCTGTCTTCTGAAGGATCGCAACGCAGATTCCTCAAGTTATGAAAGTGTTTATCAGACAGTGGTATTATGGTAGTCTGACTTAGATTTCATCTGGGGTTGGGGTATTTTCTGTAATTAAAAGAAATGTTAGTATCGTAGAAGAAATCCAACAAGTCACCCTTTGGCGATGCATTGAGCTGACAGGTGTAATTTAGTTACATATACTTGAAGGCGCATTGGTCTATTCTGAAAATTGTCTCGAATTAGGTTCAAATTCAAAGACAGTCTCCATCAGCACCTGTATCGTGCAAACTATCTTGCATATTTGCTCAAGCATTACCAGCTCCAAAGTCACCCCTCACCGATTGGCCATGACTGACATCTTGTAAATGGACTATGTCCGCCTGTCCGTTCAACACAGCCCCCACTTCCCTCGTCCATGCCCCTACCTCCAAAACCACAGGCAGAGATGAACAGTGATGAGAGCAGCGACAGTGAGAGGACAGTGATTCTGACAGCTGTAGTTCACACAGTGAATCATACAGTGATAGTGACTCATGTGGTGATAGTGAAGCATCCGACTTTATTCAAAGGTTGAAGTAAAGCATAGGGGCACAAAAACATTCGATCGGATTTCATCTTTCACAAGCGAGCTCTTGGGAAAAGATGCCACGTATCCGTTGTCTTTCTGGCTCCTCAGGTGCAGAAGTATTGGAGGTCATGTTTATACATGTATTTCAAAATGGGGCACTGTGGCCACCTTGGTGGTCATCTTGGTTGGAATAAGATACCGGGGAGCATCCAAAACACTATAATAACCTTTCCAGAGTGTTTGTAATGCCATAATTAGTGAAAAATGACACCTCGTTTGTCTTTCTAGCTCATCGGGTGCCGAAGATGTTAAATTTCAGGTTTCTCAAGATGGCGGACAGCGGCCATCTTGGATGTAGAGGTAAGGATGGTCTCAAAACTCTACAAGAATGGCCCCAGTGGATTTATATTGCCAGAATCCGTGGAAAACCACAACTAGTTTTTCCTTCTAGTTCATCTAGTGCCGGACATATTTCATGTGTTGTTTTTTCAAAATGGCGGACAGCGGCCATCTTGGAATTACAGGCCAGGAAAGTTCCAAAACTCTTTAATAACCTTTCCAGAGTGTTTGTTATGCCAGAATTAGTGAAAAATGACACCTCATTTGTCTTTCTAGCTCATCGGGTGCCAGAAATGTAAATTTCATATTTTTCAAGATGGCGGACGGCCGCCATCTTGGATTTAGAGGTCAGGATGGTCTCAAAACTGTACAATAATTGTTCCAGTGGATTCATAGTGCCAGAATTAGTGAGAAATGGCACCTTCTAGCTCGTCAGTGGCTAACAATCTGTTATTTTCTGTTTTTCGAGAGGGTGATGGCGGCCATTTTGAATATTGGGCTCTAGAAAAGTTAGCCGTCATTTTTGAGAGGTACATAGGAGCTAGTTTTTCTTCTAAATGGTTCAGAATGTCAAATCCGTCGAGAAAAAAAGGTAGGGGAAGAATGGTCACGGATTCAAAAAAAATGACTCTACTATGATGCAGATGTGCACGTTATTGAATGGTAGCGTTGAGTACTTGCTGAGGCAAGGTGCTCATTGAGTAGACAATCAGATACTTGTTGCATGGCCATGAAAAATTCCAATTTTCATGCCAAAAATGTAACAAATGTTGCTAATTCATAATAAACTGCATTTCATACACTCATAGTCATGCAGACACAACAAAATGAATAAATGCATTGACAGGGTAAATATGGATACCAATGGTTCTCAAATAAAGAGGTAATAGGACCAGTCAGCTGCGCATATTTTTTGCCAATAGATGGTAGCAGACTTAGTGGATCAATGTACAGGAAAATCTATGAGATTGATGTTCAATTCATAATGACTGGGTCTGCTAGATGCATTGAATTGGACAATAGTGACACCTAGTGGTCAATTCGCTGACAGCTCCTATTCCAGGATGCCAACAAAACGGGCATGAAAATAATGGGTCTCTATGGTAAACTACGTGACCCAACAATGAGGTACCGGCAGACCTAATCCGCGACGCGGCGCTGACTATCAACTCGGTCATAACTGCGTCATTGAAAGTGAGGCTAATGTTATTTTCCAATTAATTCTGAATAGCACACCCTGTTTCTAGGCCAAATATAATTAAAACATTGCACTCAATTTCTGATTTTAATTTTCTATCATTAAGTACAGAAGTGCTAAAATATATATTATGGCCTTTGAGCAAAAATCTCTGCGGGAACATGATAAATTTAATCGATAAAGTTGACCATTTTAGCGTAAACGACAGGCGAATGGTCGACGTCATGGGTTGTGAATGACGCAGTTTTTGTAACGTCAGAATGACGCATGAGGGCTGATGACGTTCAACAATCGCAAAGGCATGCGCACCTGCGTTTTAACCGAGTTGATGATCAGCGCCTCCTTTTGTTTGCCGGTACCCCATAAGTATGTATCTTACCGAAATAATCTGACCTTGCAAAGATGTCAGTGATTTGATAGGAGAGTTCTTTATTTCGTTGATTGTCTTAACAGGGCTCTTCGGTGGTTCCACAATTTCTCTTGCAGCAGATCGTAATGATTCCTCAATTGGCATATTTGAGATCCGTGCAATACTGGTGGACTTTGTAAGGACGACTTCATCTTGTTTGGCTATGAAATTTCGAATAAGTATGGTCTTATCTTCTTTGATCTTGGGAAATAAGTTGGGTTCGTATGCGACTGCTTTGATGTAATCCGATGTGTCTGCTATTGAAAAGATCAGCATGGTTTTAGACTGCCCTCGTGCATTTTGATAGTCTTTTGGTGGCATGATTGCTATTATTTTGCATTTCAGGGCTTTCTTCTGGACAGGTGTGCCAGTAGTGTTGCTGGATTTCATTTTCTTGATTTGCTGTATGTTCATTCTGCAAATAGAAAATGAAACAAAATTTCAGAACATTTAAGAAGAGATGATGGTGTGCTTTTGGAGATCAGCTATAGAAATTTGCGAGTAGAGAAAAGTGTGGATTGTCAGCAGATGATTGTAAAGCTAAATGAACTGAATTTATACTGATTTTGAACAGTCAAATCACGCAGATCACAATGAGTGGAGTGTTCGTTTAATTTATTAAAATGCATTCATTATCAGTAACTAACTTATTTCAGACTTATTAATTGTCAATTTTCTTAATTATTAAAGAGATTTAAGAAAACAATTTAAGAGATATCCAAATAGGGTCATGATAGCTATAATATGTCAAAAGAACACCTGCTGTAATGTTGTGTTCTGGAATGTTGGTGTAGATATGGTCAATTGTAGTAAGGAGATTTGTGGTTGGTTCCGTTTTTATAAGGTGGCAATTAAATTTATTCGTCATAATACTCAGTACATCAATTGCGTTTTGGTTGTTTACTCTGTCAGACATATCAACATTGAAATCTCCAATGATTATAATAGGCATTGTTGGTTCTAATATTTCATTTTCAACAAGAGATGATAAACTACTAACTAAATTCTGAAATGAGACTGAAGGAGAACGGTATACAACAACTATATTGATTATATCCAAATTAGCATGTTATAAAAAAGGCTTGATAACAATCGATTTCGATGTGATGAGTAGTAGGCTCAAAAGTATGTGTTTTAGTGAAACAATGCTGATATTTTGTTTTGATGAATAATGCTATTCCATGACAATGAGGAATTCCATGTGAATCAGTTCTGTGGACATTGTATTCGGGTATTTCAATAGTGTTATTTGGGACAGATGGTGAGAGATGCGTTTCTACAAAGCTAATAAAGTCACCACACTTGATATTGAAGTCATTTCGGACACCCTGGATATGAGGCAACAGATGCTGTACATTTTGGAAAACAATTGTAAAATTATCTTGTGGCAAGTCATGAATTTGTTTGAGTGGCATGTGTAAAATTGCTTCTGTTCGTAGTCTTTGCATTTCTGTTTGTACATTACGGTTGACACTGATTTTCTTGTCATTAAAGTTGATAATATGAATATTATCTAAATTACGTGCTCTACTGAGTGCTACATAATGGACGTGATCTATTTTTTTGTTTTGAAAATCAATGAAGATGGAATTTAAGGTGTCACCTTGAGCTCTATGTATTGTTTTTGCAGTAGAAGGTCGTAGAGGGAACTGTTTGCGTAGAACTTGGCAGTTATTATAACGTCCAACTTTAAATTGGCGAGAAATTTGCTGAATAGGAGTCCATGTTGTTGGTATATTTTTTTTGGTATAATTTGATATGTTTAGAACGCCAGAGGTTCTAGCAATTTCAGTATCATGAAATTCAACCCATAGGAAAGTTGCTTCTGTAGTGGATGGAATAGAGCGGAGTGTACAGGAAGCACCATTAGTAAGACCATCTTCTGTGTCCATGTTAGTGGTAATAGCATACTGGAGACCTACAGCAAGTTCAAGATGTGAATGAAGTCCCATTGTCTTAGTAGCATCATCAGGAATATTTTCAATGACTTTTCTCTTGACATTTTGAGACACATCGCCAATGACTATATCTTGACTTTTACTAACAAATTTAGGTGTGGATGCCTTCATGAAAACTTCATTATTTGTTATGTTAACTACTGCATTAGTAATGACTAAATAGTTATCTGCTGCATTAGATGGCATAATTATGTCTTCTATTTGTCTGGCTTGGATCTTTTGAATATCATCTGAAGTATGATTCCCTTCTCTAAGACGATTTAATAATTCTGCAAACTGTCTGTCATCTTTCTGCCGCATAATTATGTTCAACTCATAGAATTTAAAATGATCAATCCAGAGATTACTTGCTAATGGGCCATAGTCAGTTCTGAGGTTTTCAAAAATATATCGGTCAAATACTGGTTTCAGTTGATACAAGTCTCCAAAAGCGATAATGCTCACACCACCAAATGGTAATTGGTTACCTTTTATTTCTTGCAGTCTTTTATTGATGAAATTGAACATACCATTTCCAACCATAGATATTTCATCAAATAGAACTATCTCTAATTTAGCTAACTGGCAACGAGTAGTATTCAGAACCTCAGACGTAAGTGGTTTGTATGAAAAGCCCTGGCATGCTGGAATTTTGAATGCAGAATGACATGTGTTGCCATGGATATTGTGTGCAGCTTTTCCAGTTGGAGCAACAAGGAGAACTTTGCAATCTTCTGGGTTTTCTCCTGGAATTGTGTTAAAATGTCTTAAAAGAGACTGAAACAGTGCTGTCATGGTAAATGATTTTCCTACACCTGCTCCTCCAGAACAAAATGTATAAAAGGGATTGCCAACAGATTTTTTGATGTAATGTAAATGGTGGTAGACAAAGATTTGTTGTTCAAAATTGAGACTATGCATAAGGTTTATATAATCGGTATCTTTCATTTTCTTAGTTAATATATCTTCAGAAGATGTTGAACAGGATAAGCCTAAATCTAAACCAAGATCACATTTCTGAAATTTGCTGTTAGACTCGGGAGAGAATGCTGCATGGGAAGTACTAGGTTTTGGCCCAATTTCTTCATCTTTAGCATTATTAAATGTTGTGTTGGGTGCAATGTTGGACCACTGTTCATTGAAGGTTTCTTCATTATTTAGAAGCTGTCTTTCTGCTGCTTCGATCTGTACTAAATAATGACCATACTGTACTGCAACTTTGTCAACCGATTCTTTAACAGATTCATATTTCAGTTGATAAGTACTATAAGGTTTTATTATTTCAGATTCTGATACCCATGTTTGGAAAAGAAGCAGTATTTCACGATAATAATTTTCAGGATCAGATTCTCTGTTGTATCGAATGTATCTTATGACTTTTGGTGTATTTCTTCTTCTGAGGTTACGGGAGGCATCTAATGAGATAATTTCAGCCTCTTCGCTGTGGTCATCATGATTATTCAACAATTCTTCATCTGAATCCTCACTGTACTGTTCTAACAGAAGACCATCTTTTCCTGTTTTCCTGGATTTCTGTCTTTTTCTTTTGTAAACAACATCATACCATGCGGCAAATGAGGCCAAACATATTCCTTGTAATTGGTGAGGCCTTCTGCTGTATCTTTTTATCAGGTTGTCTGTTGATATATCCAAGGAATCATCTGGTAAATGTTCTAAATCATCTTTTTTTTTTACTAGAAATGTCCTTTCTTCAGGAGGAGCAGTGTTGATGAATATGAATCCTCTAGAGCAATGTCGCAATGGTAATTGAAGTAAAAGATAGATGGCTTCTTGACAGCTTATTTCTACATTGTTTAAGAACTTATTGCCAATATGTCGGACTTGTTGCCTTATTTCATGATTTCCTTTTCGTGCTTCTTTACATGCTTGGTACATCAAGTCACTCATTCCTCTTTGGCCTTTACTTATATATGAAACTATATACATGGCACATGCATATGGATCCAAGATATACTGTATATCCATGTTAGCTTTCCATATCTCGAGGATTTCAGGGTTGTAATTGTTGATTCGGGTTTCAGCAACTTCTCTTTTCAAGAAAATCGTTGGTCTTTTGATTGAGGAACGCACTGCTAATATATATTCTGGTTGCGAAATCTTTAAAATTTGAAGAAATTTATGAAAATCAATGGTAGTATCTTTAAGGTCTGATAAAACATTCAAGATTTGTTGGTACTTCTTTTTCAGATCATCTTTTTCTTCATCATCCATGTCATCAGGTAATGGTGTCAGAGTAGTTGTGTATGGCATTGGTGGTTGAGGGAAATTGAATCTACAGACCTTTTTGCCTTTATTTCGGCATGTACGTTTATGTGCATGACGTTGAAGATGAACAGGTAATGAATCAGCATGGTTGTCTAAGCTACATGAAATATATCGATCAATGAACTGTATGACATCTTCTTCTTTATCGCTACCAAATTGTGGTGCATTTTCAATCCATATCATGGCATGTATGTGAGGACTGCCTCGTTGTTGAAATTCAATACGTGTAAAATAATCAACAAGTTTTCCTATTGGTTGTATGTCACTTGAAAGCACAACAGAAAATAGCTTTTTAACTTGGAAGTCGAAATGTCTAGCACATGTGACTGGGTCTTTTGAGATAAGGTGACATTTTTTT
>NMRB01000770.1:11556-32152 GCA_002633025.1 Notospermus geniculatus | reverse complement strand
TTCATTTTGACCAATTACGATGGAGTTAATTAAGTTATAACAAGTTGTCAAAATTTGAGTTCGCAAACAATTTTGCAGACTTGGGATGCGACACATCAGTTTCCCACATAGTCTGTAACATACAGGCCTGATGCCTGCAGTGCCTAACGATCCGTTTTTTACGAAAGTACTTTCCATTTAATTGGTATAAACTATTTAATGCCAAAAAAGGCTCGATTTACAGTTTTTGAAATATTTCATATTCCCGACCAACTATCCAAAAAAGGCGATCGTGTTGCCCTAGAATGCACATATGGCAATAACATCGAAAAGAATTTTTTTCAAATATATGTGTCCAAAAAAGAGAAAACTTGTTTGGGAAATTTTAAAATTTCCATACCGCTGGCAAGTTACTTCTTTGTTATGTAGATTTGCACTATTCGCGCCATTTGAGTAAACTCTGTTCGTCCACTTGTGACCAAAGCACCAGTGACAGAGCCCGCAGTGGACACAAAAGATTTAGGGTCGGCACGTACACTGAAGATTGGTTTTCGAAAAGAGTATACCAGGGTGAGCGGATTTAATCTGAATGTGAATAACTGGTCGCACAAAGGCCAGTTCCGTGGATTGCCACTAGGGAATGAGCTCAGCTATAGGTAGCCCCCCGCCTTAATTGCCCCTGATTCCCGTAGCACACATATGATCATCTCTGCACTTGCTCCCTGCTGGTCTACTCCGATCGTGCGACACGCATAAGGGGGTTAAACAATGGATTTGTCGCAGACATCATCAGAAAAAAAAACTTTTTATGTTTGGGATTGGTGTCTGCGAGCTGTGTCGTATCTTAAGGACAAGCTGACGTTGTGAATTTCTGGAGTCTTGTAAATAAAACATGTCAAATACCATAAAAGTACAAGTTATATGACGAAAATCAAGGCACCTGTGGGGTTTATCACTCGAAAGAAATTGAATGAGACGCTTCTTAGAATGTACTAATTAGCTAATAAGCTGAAACAAAGACTAGTAGTCGGAACACTTTCCCAAGAAACGGTACATTTTGAAGATCAAACAACATGCGTATCATAAAGTTCGAGGTTTTTTCTACTCAGTCCACCCCTTTTGATAGCAATATTTTCAACAGGTATAGAGTACTCGGCAAGTGAATTCCATGAATGCTGCCAGACTTTCCAAAACAGGGCAGCCATGGCACCTGTGGAGTTTGAGTTTGAGTTTGAGTTTGCACCCGCATATCTCTGCAATGGAAAGAGTAACCAAAGATTTTAATCTTTTAATAAAGAGAGGCATCCCCCAACTCCTTTCCCTGATGTGCTCACCTTCCTCACCCCTGCAGAGGGTCCGTAATTCGTTTTAGACCAAACCATACCTTTTTTGACACGAGGGCAATACAGCACTGTGCCATTTTGCCATTTTGGTTCGAACCAAAGTTCTGGACTAATCAGAACTCCCGTTCTATCCAACGTCATAACACACACAATGCCGAAGCGGTATGAAAGGCCAGCGCTGATTGGACCACAACGACGATCGATAAATTCGTAGGCCTACCTAATTATGGCTAAATTTATATTTTATTTCCTCTCAACGACGATCGATAAATTCGTAGGCCTACCTAATTATGGCTAAATTTATATTTTATTTCCTCTCTGTTTCTAACATACATGTATGAACATGCGATAATTCAGTGCATTTAAAAACACAGAGATATTCACTTGCAAATTACAGTAAAAAGACGTTATCAATATCAAAGCCGACTTGATGCCTGACGATCGCCGATGGCTTCGGGGATTGTATGGCTTCATAAAGGGATTGATGTCTTTATGATGGCTTTAAATCAAGAGTGATTTGGAACTAAACAAAAATGAAAAATTACAAGGGGCTTCTATTTTCATTGACATATAAAGAATATCCCCTGCTGCTGTCTGGGAAGGCGTAAAAATCCACTCAAACGGACAGTATTTTGATGAAAAATTGATGTTATCTTTAAAAAATTTGTTTTCGGCAGTATTTTTGCCCCTTACTCCCAAAGGGTGTGACTGATCTCTGAAATATTTGACCTGTCCTCATTGAATCCAGGTAAAAAAGACACTGGAAAAAAAGACACCGGAAAAAAAGACACAGTAAAAAAGACACTGGAAAAAAAGACACTGGTAAAAAAGTCACTGGAAAAAAAGACACTGGAAAAAATGTCACCGGAAAAATAGACACTGGAACAAAAGTCAATGGAAAAATAGACACTGGGAAAAAAGAGTCACTTTTCACAAAACCATCACTCATTCAAGTTGTTGCATGATGAGGAAATGGACAATTCAGGCAAGATTTTCCCCATTAACCCTGACCCCCATATGAGCAATATGACGAGAGGGCTAAGTTGGGGAAGAAGGATGACTGCCTCTGCCTGAGGCAATTTAATCCAAGAATTTCGACATTGAAACCTATGAACTACATTTAAGTTATTGGAAACATGAGGGATTTTGCACTCAAAATGTCAGATAGTTTCAGATTGCTCTACTTTTATTGCGCTCCAATGCTTACAGGCCACTTGTTTCAGTGGTGATCACACCTNGTTCGTCCCTGTAGGAGAGCATTTCAACCAAGCAGATCATTCTTGCAACAACATGCGGATAAGGGTATTACAAGGACATTTACCAAACACCAGAGAAAGAAGGATCTGTGAACAAAGACTCATTGCCAGATTTAACTGCAAAAACAACGGACTTAACAGGGACCTGGGCTTCATGGCCAACTACTGTTGTCATGATTTTCCTCAGACCTGATGAAGGCCCAATAGGGTCGAAAGCTTGTCTCAATATATCCTAGTTGATTTAAAAGACGGTGTTACCTATTTCATTTCTACTCATGTAAGACCGAGAGGTAGGGTACATCTTGAATTTTTAAATTTCCACTTCGTACTAAGTGGAAATCAACGATAAATTTCAAAGTTTGATAATACATGTATACACCTTAACTCTACCGGTCTAACGTCACACGCTAAAAGATGCTCTTGCAGCAGGCGATATTTGTGGTACCAACCATATCCTGAAATACATTACGTCATGGAAGCAAAGTCCAATTTCGTATTTCGTAGTTCGTGTTTCGTCAGATTTGCGAAACCTCACTAATGTCGAACCATATCTGCAACTGATTTGTTCCACGCGGGTCAGACGCAAAGTGATCCGAAAACTCAGTCGCCGCCTGTTCTGTGCCATCACCATAAAGAGAGCCAAGTCAAAGAAGCGCGGAAGGGTCAATTGAATATGGGTTTATTACATTTTTCCATGTTATGTATATATTTATTGTGGATAATTTGTCAGTATTCGCATTTAAATGCCAAGTTTTTTTCTGTGAGTTTTCTTTAAATAGGATCAGAAGAGACGATGCCCGAAGATCGAAACACCTTTGAGTGCTAAGTCAATTTCATGTTCTTACACGTGTCAAATTATACGTGAAAATCGGAACTTGATTGGGTGACGTAATTGATTGTAATTGTAATTTATTCATAGAAAATAATACAATGGGTACAGGACCGAAGAATATGCATCGTTTGCCCAACGTATCCCTACCACCTCAAATCATGAATTATTCATGATTTGATTGACTCAACAAAGGTTGATGATATGATTTTCATGCACGTGGATTAATCGAGTTCGTTTCACTCTTAAAATAGTTTTGGCGTAATTTGAATTGTTTTTTTAAGTGCAACAGGTGCATGAGGTATGACTCAGTATCCCTCCCCACCTAGAAAGACTGGTGTCCTGTCCAACCTATATATAGCCAGTGGTAACAGCGAGGCTGGACTGATACTATGTCGAAACCTTAGCTGACGAAAATGGCCGCCATACTTTTCATCACTTGGTATAGTTCAACGCACCGTTATAGGTAACTTACCCTTCATCAGGTAAGGTGCCATGCTTCAGCTCACTCGTTTATGTGTAGCAACCGTCTCAATGCCTGATTAGTAACTTAGATCTTTCAAATAAACATATTTGAACAGTCTTGTCGAGCACGCATCGACACAAGATCATGATCAACCTCGCCACCGTGAATTAGAGCTGTGGTATACGGAGTACATTGATCACGTCTGTAAACCTATAAACGAGGTTGCTTAAAGGTCAAAGGTTATGTCGGAAGCCATGAGATAGAAAACTGATGCATACAAAGGCACTTTAATGCTGCGTTCACACCTATTGCGAATGGAAATCGGTTTCCGTAAATCGAAATACGGAAATCGATTTGGTTACGACGGCTCGGGTCACACTACAACTAAACCGATTCCGATTCGAAACAAAACGCGTCACACTCAACCCGAAATAAACTACGTCATGACGTTAGGCCTNTTCTAGCATTTCGGGACATTTGGTAAAATTGGGGGAAATAACGTGTAGCTAGGTTTATTGTGGGCCGAATACATGTAGGCCTACAGGTTGCTACAGCATTGGGCGGCCCAGCTGTTTGTCTTCGCGGCAGAACTGACGGTCTACATGGAATTGGTGCGTTGGTTGAACAGGAAAAGATAGCGATGAAAATAATGATCACTCCCTCGGTTTTTGCGTTTTTTTCGTCATTGCGTTTTTGCGTAAACTCCAGTAAGCCTTGAATGTATACTGTGCAGTGCATAACTATTCCGATTTGGCTAGTGCGAATCGAAACCGATTCAAATACCGGTTTGGTTAAATCGGTATAATAGTGATCTATTTCGAATTCGTGTGACGCGTTATATCGGAATAGGCCTTTATTGCGAATTCGATTCGATATAAAACCCTAGTGTGAACACGGCATTAGTTGCAGCCCAAAATTACCCCCCCCCCCCTCCAGATATAGACTCAGATTTTTGGTGCGTTGTGCAAACTTGAGTAAACCAAGCTTATCGATAATTTTGACATGATTTGAAGTGTTTTTAGGTACAATCCGAGTACGACGTACATGTACACGTACATGTACATGTAAGGAGTCCGATTTGTATATTCATAATTTTCGGTGTATTGTGCAAGCTTGAGTAAACCAATGTGGTTTGGCAAGCATGTATGTACCGGTATACCATTCCAAATCTCGATTTTGAGCGTCGAAACATTTGTTTCATAGATGTGTATGTTCATATTGGAATTCCATGACTTTTGTGGCACTCTCTTACTATATTTTGATCACATATGTATTGAATACAATAACATATCCAAAACATGGTATAGTCAATTCTTTCTTATCTCCATTTCCATGTCAAGAAAGTACTCAGAACCAATAATGGGGAACAACAGTGAAGCAGAACACGCGAGAATATGCGCGTGGTTTTGAACTTATAGTACACAGATGCCACCTATTATTCATGACGATTCAAAGGTGTGATTGGCCGTGCTTGGTGAACCGCATCTCTCGAACAATGAGCCCCTATAGGTGTCACCTCTGCTCTATAAGTCATCATGTGACCAAATGGTGCTCCCCTAAAAACAACATAGCTTCCTACTTTGACTCGCCCAGTACACCCTGCGCATACCAACTACGTCATCATTCACTCGTCTGATAACAGGTGAAATAGAATCTATGTCCCCCAATATGGGATGTCCCCCAATAATGGGTCATTCCACGTCAACTCTACCAGAGAAACCAACACACACCAAATTTTAACTCATTCTGTTCATTTTTGTTGGAGCTAGAGCAAGTTCAAGATTTGACTGATATTACAGGAGTAACCAACCTCGTGGTATAAAAATGGTCGTAACTTTTGACCTACTGACCCAATTTTCAAAAATTTGTAACCATTGGATAGAGAACAAAATTCTCTTTCAAATGATATGTAACGCGGTGTATTTCTTTGACAACGTCGATTTCAAGGTCAGGTCACGTGACCCTGACTTTTGACCCAATTTTGCGGAAAACAGCACACCTTCAATTTTTTTGAAATTTCTTGCACAGGTGGACAATGATGTACATTCATCCCATGCAAAGTTTCGTTTTGGAGAAATGACAACATCCTAGGAAAAAACACTGATATGTAACAGATGTCCCGTAACAAGGTGTGACTTCACTTATTGATAATATTCTAGTTTGGCTGTCTTGTGCCAAGTTATTCTGGACCATTTGTCATTGAGAAGCAAGAGCGTTAGGCGATTTCCTTACACAGGAGGAGAGCAGTAAGTGCCCGTCCTCCTACCGCAACAGAACAAGACCATCTAATTGTCAACCCTTATGAAATGCCCCTTTATACAGTCTACAGTACACTGTCACCCCAGTAACAAAATACTGTGTGAGCTTCTTCACTATACCTGACAGTGATAGGCCTACACCGAGGTCACCCAGCATCACTTGATACTGCTGTTGTCATCACTTTACAAGTTGTATGACAGTTTTATTGACATGGTAAATTACCATTACTGCCATTAGAGGCACGCTTCAAAAACAATCAAAGCCACGTGGGCCAGGTAGACTGGACATTCCTTATGTGTATGGCAACAGAGCACAAACAAAAGGTGGGGATTGAGCTTAATTCTGATCACGGGATTGAGATTCACCGAATCGCATGTGATTCCTTTTTGGATTCATGGAATCCTACATTCTTTGATCTAATGGTCAAGGTGGTGGATGGTACATGTCCTACAATGTGGATTTTCTCTCGCTGCATCTGTCTTGCTCTCATGTAAAATTTGTAAAAAGGAAGAATGTCCTCTTCAAGTTCAGCTGATTGTGATCTGGGGTCATCTTAAAGGCCATGCTCAAGGGCTGGTTCATACTCCGTCCGGATTTTATGCCGACTATGATCAATTTTAATGTGTCTGCACATTCATGCCTTGGAAACCTGCGATCAGTTTCATGCGCTTGACGGTCCGCGAGCAAGTATGAATTGGCCCCAACAGTAATACTTGAACTGATCAGTCTGTCCACTGTCATCTGGAATTCCAAACTAATTCTGTCCAAATCTTACAAAATTGCAGGGTCCTTGAATGCATCTTGCCATGGACCGGTGTTGTAATGTTTTCACTGCCCCCGTTTGCCAATGCCCCCCCCCCACACCACCACCAAACGATTGACGGAATAAGCCGCGACGTGACAATGGGGGAGGCACTTACCAACATGTCTTTCTGTATTTGTCCGCCAAACAATAAAACAATAAAGCATTCTCATACATAACACCGGCTTGCCACAAGCAGTTCACTTTGTCGTCCATACTTGGCAAGCATGCTTGCCATCTATATAAAATAGTCCTTGTTAGACAATTTTAAGAGGCTATGTGTCGTTCCGCTTATTTTTTCCTGAGTCAGGTAATTTTGTTCGGTGGATTTAGAGTGTTTTCACTAAAAAGAAAAGTCAACAAAAAGAACACGAGACAGGACAAAAAGGTGAAAATATTGCCCCGGCAGGGATTCAAACCAGGTGTAGTGTAAATGAATGTACCTTTAAACCAGTGCTCGGGTTACAATAGGTTCTATTGTATCCTGAATATTGGTTTTCCTCCTCGTGCGGCTTATTCCGTCCTGCACAATAGGGCAGGGCACTGATTTATGGGGGCAGTGAAGTACGTTACACATGACGACCGGTGGTCTATTGTTTGCTTGCCATCAAAGACCAACTCTCTATCCGGAACTTTAAGACCAGACAATGAGGAACTTCTAGGCCCGCGCAAGTGGCATTCACCCTAGTAAAAAGCCTATTGTACAATTTGGTCAATCAACCCCAAGCTCTACTCGACGGCGCTGAAGTGAATTGTTGATGAACATGAATTGACTGGCATTCTGGTCTTAAAGTTCCGGAGATAGAGAATTTCCATATTCAGCAAGCATTTTGCTTGCCAAATAACCACTTCCTAAACGATGAATAAAAAATATTTTATGCATAAATTCGACGGGTTGAGACATTTTCAAGCTCGGCACCGATATGAGGTGGCGTAGGTTGATTTCCCAGTTGTAATCAGATACAATCTATAACGATCGCTCACAGTACTTTATTGTGAAATATGAATTATTATTGAGTCTTATGTCAGGGGCTGCTCGGAGTTATGTTACTACGTATTTCAAAGAGGTAGGACAGTTGTAATCAGATACAATCTATAACGATCGCTCACAGTACTTTATTGTGAAATATGAATTATTATTGAGTTTTATGTCAGGGGCTGCTCGGAGTTATGTTACTACGTATTTCAAAGAGGTAGGCCATTCCCAGCATCTAACTATATTCAGTGGATTATGTGTCAGTAGCACCGCACATTGACTTGATTCATAATTCAGAGGCCGAGAGTCTGCAAACGACGCGGCATCAAATTTTAGACGGACGCCGACATCATCGTATTGATTCAAAACACAACCACCGGCCAGCGTTTTGATGCGGCAGAATTATCGCAACATTCTAAAAGACCATTCAGACCCCAGCGAGTTTCGGCGTCGAACGTCGCCTCCTGCAAATTTAATCGCGCTTGGACGCAGACGCTGGCGTCTGAAGTACGACGCGCCCGTCTGAAGTATGACGCGAAGCAACGAAGAAAATCATCGCGCGTCCAACGAAATTTCCACGGCGGCATATTTTAAGAAAAAGTGCTAAGCAACTGACTCTAGAATCAGGAGTTATGCTCCAAAAATAACTAATGGATTTTCAGTAGACGAGGCCACACCGTCGCTCGTCAGAAACCTCGCGCTATTTAATCGAGCGACCGACGCCTTCGAATCCGGCTCCACGATTTCCTGGATGTGGTACATGTGGCTGTTCGGAGCTAGACTAGTACCTGGTCCTACCGATAGTGTCGCTTTTGAATGGTAGGACCAGTCGTGGCCGCCATTTGTGGAGGAATTCTGACAGTGACGTCACTTGAAAATTTTATGTAAATTATGTAAATTTATTCAATTCTCAATACGGCTGACGTACCATAATGCAGATAGAAGGTGACCGACCTTTGACCCAGGAAATTCACCAATCACGCCGGGGGTTTTAAATGTTAAAAATAGAAAATCTATCAACATAATAGTTCACATACTTACCACCTGCGCCAGCACCGACCAATCACAGGCACGAAGGCGGTAGGCATGCCCGGTCCTAACATATGCAAAAGCCCGATGTAAAATAGTTAGGATCGGGTACCAGTCTAGTTCGGAGCATAAGTAGGCTACCCGAAAATAAATGCGAATGAAGATTCAGTTGGTACCCCGGACATTTGATTGAAATCTATCACCCTGACAGTGCCGCTACCGGCAAACTGGCAGTTTCATTCGCGTGAATTTGCAGTTTGTTTTTGATGGTTTTCGTGGAGTAATGAAGGAGCATTCACGTCATCCCGTGTAGTAAAATGAGCATACATGTACGACATCGCAAGTAGGCCTACGTTGTACGGCAATGGGCAGGGGGCAATGCGAAACTAAAGGGCGGCGCACACTGGCGACTAAAATGGGGCGACTACCGATGCGACTACTACGTCGCATGCGATAATAACCTTTGAGGTCGTTCAGTGATCTCATCCGCGACATCACTGATCTTCCAAGGAAGCATTTGTCGCAAACAAGTCAACAAAAACAAAAAAAAACTAAAAATACGTTCAGTCGCGGCTGTGGTCGCAAGGCCGGTCGCCTAGAAAACCGCTCGAAAAATCGCCAGTGTGCGCCGCCCTTAAGGTCACAACGTGGCGCTGCGACTGATGTGCCCGGAGTTCCTTTTTTTCAACTTTATTTTTTTCAATTCATTTCAGTCATGAAAATAACCTGTTTGTGTTGACCGCCTGACAGTAAAACTTACATCATCCTGTAGCAGAGGAAAATTCCCTCTTCCACCGATTCTAGCCACGTTTGGCCTCCTCGGAAATTTTCTCAGCTTCCATTTAATGAATCAGAAAAAGTATACAAAAAGCACCACATGTTTTTATATGCGCAATATGGCCGTGTCGGACAGCGTGTATATCTACGCAAGACTTTTCCTACGTTCGCTGTTAGTAATGGGGCCTCATCTCTTTGAAGACGTTCGTGTAAAGAAGGCTTTTTGTCTTCACTGCCTCTCCTGCTATCCTATCGGCATAATCCTTTCCCCGAGTATACTTTCTGCAATGGCCATTGACCGTTTCATCGCAGTGACATGGCCCTTAAAAGCGTCTATGCTATGTACAATGCGCAGAGCTAAAATTACAATGTTTTGCATATACACGTACAGCATTGCTATTGGACTGGTACAACTAGCGGGTACTTACCAGGAGAAGTTTAAATATTGGCTCTGTCCGTATTATTTTGATCCCCCATTTGATGTTATTTACGGAGTCATTGAAGGATTATCAGCCGCTGCCTTGCCAATTATAATCCTTACAGGAAGTAACATTGGTATTTTGCTGGCTCTTTACAAACGAAACCGTAACAGAGACTTGTCTAAGTCTGTATCTTCTGAGTCATCAAGTCTAACATTAGCCACACTTCTAGTAACTTTCACCTTCATTTCACTAACGTTTCCGGTTAAGTTTCTTGATGCATTTTGGTCCAGCTGGCAGGGAAAGATCACCAAGTATCTTGAACAAGTTCAGCTGCTTTCGCATGAAACTGTGCGCTTATTTGAAAGCATGAATTATTGTTTCAACGCTTACCTGTACCTATTGTCCTGCAGACGGTTAAGGAAGGAACTAATGGCTATTGTTTTACGTCATACATCGCGCTCGCTGATTAAAGGGGCCGTCTCGCGTTAAAGTGCCACTGTACGCATGAGGTATGCCTCGGTATCCCTCCCCTGGCGACGGAATCGAAGACCAACGTGATAAGACTGGTGTCCTGTCCAACCCAGACATAGCCAGTGTGGTAAACACCTAGGCTAGACTGATAATGGCCGCCGTCCTTTTCATCACATAGTCCATGAGCCAGACCCCACATTTTGCAGTTCGAGTACCAATTTGGTCAGTCTGATGTCTGAGGTGTTTGAAATCACGTGATGGACATTTCAATTCAGTAGCTTTTTACCCCTAAATAAAATTCTTAAATTCGTTCATTGGAATCCCATTGCAATACTTATACAGACTTCTATTACAAATTCAAGTGTCCATAACAGCTAACTTTTTTCTGGCCGGTTTAAAACCGTACAAGCCTGGTGGCGAACGGGTTCACGAAGTGACGTTCAGATCATGGGGGGTATAGATGTTTGGTTTGGGCAGCGGAAAGAAACTCGGTAGCAGGACAAGTCCTTACATCCAAACAAAGAAAATCTTTGTAAATAAAAGAAAAGAAATGGAGAAAAAAAAAATCTTCCACCACCCGGGCTCGAACCCATGGTCATAGACAACCATAGCCGTAACACTGAACCCACTGGACAATACTGATAACCCAAATGCGGCNGGCAGCGGAAAGAAACTCGATAGCAGGACAAGTCCTTACATCCAAACAGAGAAAATCTTTGTGAATAAAAGAAAAGAAATGGAGAAAAAAAAATCTTCCACCACCCGGGCTCGAACCCATGGTCATAGACAACCATAGCCGTAACACTGAACCCACTGGACAATACTGATAACCCAAATGTGGCGATGGCCTATATTCACCATCAACACTGACTGACCCCAATTATCAACTCATCCATATGTGTACACACATCGTATCTCCATACACGTCGGTTATGCGTGGATCAAACAAAATGGCGACCTGACTCGTCTGCTAGGGGGCAATTCTGGACTTTTCTGCTTATTTCTCGGTGATGAAGGATTACATACGGTTCAAAATAAATAGGGGAGGAGATCGTGATACACATCGTTGTGTAATGGTGATATATTCTTCTGATTTTTTGCATGCTCTCGTTATTTTGTACACAAAAATGCCGTTTCATGATGATGTATACATTCGTCCATACATCGGCGATTATGCCCCAAACAAAAGTGTCGATTTCTCGAAAAAACGCGTGGAAAAAAAACTGGTGTCCAACTGGCTTCAAGGTCGGCATCAACTATCAACCACCAACTGTCGTCCCAGGTGGTGATTTGGCCAAGGTTCAACGTGCCGTCTGCATGTTGAGCAACACCACTGCCATCGCCGAGGCCTGGGCTCGTCTTGACCACAAGTTCGATCTCATGTACGCCAAGCGTGCCTTCGTCCACTGGTACGTCGGTGAGGGTATGGAAGAGGGCGAGTTCTCCGAGGCCCGTGAGGATTTGGCTGCCCTGGAGAAGGATTACGAAGAGGTCGGCGTCGACTCCGTTGATGCCGAGGGCGAAGAGGAAGAAGGCGATGAATATTAAACACCTAATCCCACCTTCTTGTAGATAGTTTCAACAAACGAGATCAGAAGATATGAATAAGTAAACAACAAATAATAAATCAAACTTGCCTGTATTTTTGACTCAAACAGTGTTTTATTGGTCTGGATTGAATCAATAAATTGTTGAAACTTATCCCGGTACTTTCTTGTTGTGGTTTCTGTATTGTATTGTTGTTGTTGTTGTTGTTGATGATGACCACCTTGGGAAATGAGCAAGCCTGCCACGCCCTCTAGTCCTTGATTTCTTTTACAACTGTTTGAAATGGAAGGATCGCATGTCACACGATGACATGCGATAAGAAATTAGGCCAGGGAAAACTCGTCCAGACTTGCTCTACAGGGTGTGCCAGGGAAAGTGTCCCTCGAACAAAAGGGAAACAATAGAAATGCTATTGTTCGAGGGACACTTTCTCTGGCCCACCCTGTGGTGCGAGATTGGGAGCGATGTCTCCAAGATGGAGAACTCGAACCTCTTTGAGGGGTTGTGCACGACATGCATTGCAAAGTTGTTGGTACGGTGTAACCGTAATTGTTGTCTCCCTACGATGGATCGGTGTCCGAATCGCTGAGGCTTGAAAATGGGGACGTGTCAATTCATTATCAAGCATCTCGGTTAAACAATGCACAGGAACACTTGAACGATGGGGACACTGACCCACGTTACACCGGGAGATGGCGACATTGTACATGTATATATATGTAACATGACCTTGTGCCCTCTTATGATTCCCGTTACAACCCAAGCCTTTGCTCGGAAATGGATCGGCGTCGGGAGTAGACTGTACTTGGTGTAATGACTCAGAATGCCTCTTATTGCCCAACCTGGCATTCATGATCACAAATTTCTGTTTTTCATTGCCCGGTGTAACGTTTTTCTGTGAGGCCCGTGTGCCAGTCTGACCTTACAAGAGATCGACGAAATAAGCATATGAAATGTACCCTAAAATTAAGGAGTTGGGGGGGGGTTGATATCGGCGTGTGTGTCACACCAAAGTCATGGTTGGCGTATAGGCTAGGGGGTGCATCTCCCCACAGCAGTACAAGAGTTCCGCTCTGGGGCAACAGCAGAAAAAAGGAACCTTGTAATCATGTAAGAGCACTGAAATTACGTCTCAGAACATCTAGATTCCAACTTTTTCTGGGAGAGGCCCCCTGCACACCCCCTCCGGAGCACATTACTCTTCAGCATACTGTGAAATTTCATGCCAACGCCACAGGAGGAGTTCTGCTTTCACAAAAATGTGCACCTCCCCAGGCTCAGACCAGCCTACGCCCTTTGAAGGGATGGTCCAGTATGTTTGGATCGTGGCACCAGGTGTAGCAGTAAAAAGTGTCCACTTCTATTGTTGAATGACAGTTCCACGTAAGTTTTCTTGGGGTTTTCTTGCGCAAGTTGACAACGAGTTCTGTTTGTGATTGTAGGCCTACTGTGTACGGGAGCGGATTGTGTCGGTTTCACCCTAAGAATTCTACGGGGCTCTCTTATACACTAATGTTAGTGTAGGATATGTCTCGTTAGGGTGGACGTGCCACTCCTCTGAGGCGTAAGAAAATCTTACGTAACGAAACATATGACAAAGCTCGTTCACAGGTGAATACAACCTATTCTATTCAAGCGAAATGCATTGATTAATTGTGGAGGGTTGGTAACTAGGGTGAGGTTGGCTGTGGCTGGTTATAAACAGTCAACTTGGAATTGGGTTGTCAACCGTCTCTTTTCCTCACACCTCGACACATCAAGTCGCATGTGAGAGCTTCAGAACGAACATTTACAGCATTTTCGCCTTTCCGACCAGAACCAAACCTTCTAACTACAATCATGGTAAGTTCTCTGATCGATTTCCTTTCCCATTTGGGCCGATTTAATAGACGTTTGCTAAGCTAACCATTGTTTTCACCCAAAATTGATAGGCGTGCGAAAAACGTACTAAGTAAATTTTTCACCCCAAATCCCCGTTTTCTAAGCTCTATAGCGCTTGCTATCCATCCAAACCGGGCTTTTTGGTGAAAATTTAGTTGTAGGCCTACACTTCTTTTCGCATGCCTATCTATTGGTGGAACCAATGGTTAGCTTAGCAAACGTCTATTACGTCGGCCCAATGTTTCTGTTTCATGGTTATTGACGCTATTGACCACGAGTAGGTCCTCCATGTCAGAGCTCATGCCATTGCATTCCATGATTCCACCTGTCTGCCTATGCCTACAGCCCTAAACACATCAGGGATTCTTTGACGTTCGCTCCCTTCTTCACCGCGGAAAACATTTGTGCATGGTGACTATGGCCATGGGAGGAGCCGCCCCTAAGAACGGCGCTGATGTTCTCGGGATGGCGAACGTGGACTTGTCATTTTGACGAATTTAGATACTCAGTTTGGTGATAATGGAAAACGAACCTCAGTTCGTCATGTCATCACACCGGTTGTGAAAGACGCGGCCCAAGAATCGCGTATGGCACGAACGGCACGGCAAGGTCAACAGACTTTTCACATTGTGTTGCATTCCGTCGCGTGAATGGCCGGTTACCACGTCATCACAACGTTGCCCAGACAATGCATGTTTTTTTACAAACCAGTGAGCAAAGTAGGCCTATGTTCAGGCAGGCCCACTTGACCAAAACCGCCAATCAATTTTCCACACAAAGGGCGTCCATTCATATAGGACCTGGTTTCGGTGTGCTGCCCTCTATCGTAGTTAGGATCCCCATTGTATTTCCACTGTCAATGAATAAAATCATTAGGTTCGAAGAGGCCTGATGCTGATCAATGCTCACTGCTGCTGGTGTGACGTTGCGAAGGCTGCCGTTCACAGATGAACGTGGTTTTCTTGTAATAAAACTGTAACGTTTCTCTTCTATTTGCAGCGTGAGTGTATCTCCATCCACATTGGTCAAGCCGGTTGCCAGATCGGTAACGCCTGCTGGGAGTTGTACTGCTTGGAGCACGGTATCCAGCCTGATGGCCAGATGCCCAGCGACAAGACCATCGGAGGTGGTGACGACTCCTTCAACACGTTCTTCAGCGAGACTGGAGCCGGAAAACACGTCCCAAGGGCTGTCTTCGTCGACTTGGAACCAACTGTTGTCGGTAAGTATCGCGTGAATGTTCAATGTCATTAATACAACTACGACAGTAGCTCTGTGCATCTCTAACAAAAAACAAAAGGAACTTTATGACCAGAGCTTACATTATACATATACATGTATACCGGTATAGGCCTAGTACATGTAGTTTCATATCTCGACGTACACCAACAAAAGTGGTAAGACTTGGTAAGAAAAGGTGCCCTGTTGAACCATTGGATGTATCATTAATAAATATTACCTTTTCCCTCGTACACAGATGAGGTCCGAACTGGAACCTACCGCCAGCTCTTCCACCCCGAGCAGCTCATCACCGGCAAGGAAGATGCCGCCAACAACTACGCCCGTGGTCACTACACCGTCGGAAAGGAGCTGGTCGACCTGGTCCTTGACCGAGTCCGCAAGCTCGCTGATCAGTGTACTGGTCTCCAGGGATTCCTGCTCTTCCACTCCTTCGGTGGTGGTACCGGATCTGGTTTCTCATCCCTCCTCATGGAGCGTCTCTCAGTCGACTACGGCAAGAAGTCCAAGCTGGAGTTCGCCATCTACCCAGCTCCCCAAATCTCCACCGCCGTTGTTGAGCCATACAACTCCATCCTGACCACCCATACCACCCTGGAGCACTCCGACTGTGCGTTCATGGTCGACAACGAGGCCATCTACGACATCTGCCGCCGTAACCTGGACATCGAACGACCAACCTACACCAACTTGAACAGGCTCATTGGCCAGATTGTCAGCTCAATCACGGCTTCCCTCCGGTTCGATGGGGCCCTGAACGTTGACTTGACCGAGTTCCAGACTAACTTGGTACCCTACCCACGTATCCACTTCCCTCTGGCGACCTATGCTCCATACTGGTTCAAAACCGGTCCAAAACTGGTCCAAAACGTCGCCTAACTTCAGCAGCATTCTCAGTTTCTTGATACTGCAACACCATGAAGGTGTGCTGTTCATTTGTGTAAAAAGGCATTGATCCAGTGGCACTCTGAAGTCAGACTGATTTGGCTTGGCCTACACCCTAAACCACGCCTTCGCGCTTGAATGACCAAACTGGGCAAATGGATAGGTCTATTACATGTTACATGTTAGGCCCTACTTTAACCATTTGATCCAATTTGGTCGTAGAAATGTAACCAACATAATTTATTGGGACACATGGTAGTGTGTGATCAGCCTAACCAATGGTTCACCACGAAATTCGTATTCATTCATCAGAAGGTAATAAATATACATTGTACATTGTATTTCCACCAAATTTCACTATGAGGTGGGTCATTATTCAATAAATTATTGAACCTGAGTATATCTTTATAATTTTCATTTACCTTACACTTTATACCTGAAATAGCTATCCAGGACCCATGTTCCCGAAGCCGTCGTTAGGTTAACGATGTCGTTACGCTATGCATTTTCCCAGTTTTAACGACATCGTTAACCTAACGACGGCTTCGGGAACATGGGCCCAGAACCCGTATATATTCTTTTGATTTTCAACTTCACTAAACTGATACAATGGGCCTCGCTGGTGCGGAAGGAAAGGGTAGGGTATCCCCCGGAAGTAATGTCCGCCTATTTCTTATACTGACGACATTAGTAGAAACCATCATGATGGTTTGATATCCTTGCGTAGCAGTAAACATACGCTGCTGTGGGAGGACGGTACATTTTGATAAAAACGTCCATTGGAATCTTTGGTTCTCCGGGATCTTTCCTCACCATACCAGGGCCTTGTTCACACATCTCCCTTAGCAGTTAAGAATTCATAACATTCCAGGAGCTATTGTGCGTCAACCATTGAACAATGGTTTAAGAGAAAGCTACGAACGCGCAACTCGTATGCTTTGTGAATAAGGTCCCAGTTTCCTTCCCTTATTTCCTTCCCTCCAACTCGGACATCCTCCGATGACAGGTTTCCATTATCTTAGTGGTAGTGACACTAAGATCACTCTGGACAATCACAGCTTTGCCAACCAAGTCCTTTGCTATTAAGTCCTCAAGCTTGTAGTCTGAACCCTTCACATACACGTCTGGTCGTATCCGTTGAATCAGATTCCGGGGTGTCAATTCGTCGAAGATGATAACCTCGTCCACACAGGAAAATCCTTCCAGGAGTTCCTTTCTTCTGTGTTGATTATGGAATGGCTGACGCTTGTATCTCGTCGCGCTGCTGTCGCTGTTTAAACCGACAATTAGCTTGTCACCAAGTCTGAAAAAGACGAAAAATCATGGAGGTATATGACGTGTTAGGCGAGGCACACTAAACTCGGGCGTTTTGACTTATGCCACGTCCGGTGGGTCCTGTGACAGGAGTCCAAGTCCCCAAGAATAGAAGTTCGGTTTTATTGTTAACGAGCTACAACTCGGACGTGCATTCCTGGGACTACCGTTCCTTTCACATCGGCTCAATGAAATGTCATCAAGAGTAACTACATGTATTGTTGACCAGGCCATATGAATATTCCCCAATATTCAGCAGCTGGTACGCGTACACGTGGAGGTCTTTATTATAACTCCATGAATGTAAAATGAGAAGGAAGGAGCTCTACTTGACTGGAATGGAATGGAAAACGGAACAAAATTCATTTTGGAAAATGCTCTGGAACTTTCACCACCGCATTTTTTAAACCTGAAAAAAGCATTTTGCTGTAAAACAAACAAGCAAATGACGTTGGTTTGGTTTGGTTCCGATGAAATGAACGATAAAAAATCACACTTTTTATGGAAATTTCAAACTTTTGCCAGAAAAGCATTTTATCCAAAATCAAGGTAATTTTTGTCTGAAAATAAATAGCTGCCATAAAAAGCAAAAGTCAATCCACTGAAGATTTTGGGAAATATTTAAGCTTATTAGGTGTGCATTTACTTTTGATTAAGGGTGTACCTTCAAACACATTTATATACATGTACTACTCACCGACTGGCATTGCGCAGGAACTTCAAATGACTCGCATGCAGCAAGTCGAAGATCCCGTTGGTGAAGACTATTTTTTGCTCTCTCCTTTCTGTGAATGCTTCATTCACATATTGCTCGACAATCGTGAGGGTGCTTGCAATATCTGGAACTCTGATGCCATCCTTTGAGTCCGATTCCAGACACTCGGTCGACGACAGTGGCCTCGACTCCAGAGTTGACTGGTGAAGTCCATGGGTAAAAGTTTGGATGCATTTGACCTCATCGCTCGCAGGCAAAGCAGAAGTTAATATGTCCTCTTTCGTGACTGCGTAAGTTCCCAACTTAGATGCAGCAATACCCGCAGCTCTTACTGCGATCTCTAACGTCTTACGAACATCACTCGGATCAAAATAACTGGCGAATATTGCGTTGAAAGTGTCACCAGCTCCGTTCACATCAATGGTTTTTTCTGCCATCCCTTTCACACGAATCTCGTCATCGGCCGTCACCCAGATGACCCCATTCGCTCCCAAGGTCACCAGCATGGCTTGTAAGGAGTATGTCCCGATTGCTGTCCTTATATTCTCAACGGTCAATTCTCCACATACCAGTTCGAACTCGTCCCGGTTGGGCGTCAGGCAGTAGGCCCCTGCGTACCTGTACCAGTCCAGACCGCGTGGATCAACGAAAACGGGACATTTTGAATCCTTTATTAGCTTTTGTGGTGAATGAACGGCGCCCTGGTTGTAGTCAGAAAGTATGAGCACGTCGTAGCCCTCGGTTTCGATGTCATCGATATTGATTGGCTCATATTTCTCTTCATCAGTACGGAAGACGTGCTTGTCGTCCATGATAAATCGCTCCTTGACCGTGGTGGCTGTCTTGCCGGGGAGGTTCACCATCCTGAACGGGACTTTCATCGGCAGCGGCTCAGGACCAACAGCCGCATAGAGAGTGGTGTCGGCATGATGGTGACAATTCAGCGCCAGGTTAGCTGCTCCTCCGAGGCAGTGCTCCGTGTGGGTTCGCTGAAATATCGGCAGCGAGGCCTCCCTGCTCAGTCTATTGGACACACCGTAATTGTACTTGTCGTAAACAAAGTCTCCTACCACCAACACTTTCATTTTTCCGAAGCCGGTTTAGTCTGCAACAAACAACGGACCGTCACCGTGTGCGGGCAGTGACGTAGAAACGAGCGGTAAGAACTTCTGATTTTGAGTCCTCAGGATATCCACGATTGTCAACTGGACGCGAGTTGACAGAGTGAGATCTCACAAAAACCTCCACACAGAAATACTACCCGAACCTTTGTATGCAGTGCTTGGTATTGGTCACTCGTCAACGACCCATTTATTCATGGAGGTATTTTGAAATCCCTATGCTTTAATCCTATACCATGTATGGGCACCACTTCCTTGCAATATGAGCAGTGACGTCATGGGGAATATCGTGTTGGGAAACAGTGCATGACCAGACGAGATCGGTTTTTGTGTCGCCCGGCCTCTGGTGGCCGAACGGAAAATCAGCGATCAAGCGAGCGTCGATCATGGAAGTTTCGTTTTGATAAGATCGATACTCGCTCACCTGCGGGAAACATTCTGCCCGACGAAGTCAATACAACGTTCAGAAAATACATTTATAACCAGTTTATGACAAGTGACTTATTTTGGACCATTGTTAACTTTAATTTTCATAAAGTAAAGTATTGTATCGACACAACATGTGGTGAAAATGAATTGAACAGGTGGTCCGAGAATTTGTCGAATACCATCGGTCCAACTGATGATATTTAGTCACTATAAACGCACTTAATTTTTGCTGATTCGAATTGAAGCACAGAGAAGAGATAATCCGTCCTCTTCCTCAGGATGCACTGGGTATGTACATACATGTATATTTAACTTTAAATTTCTGTCTGGGAAGCGCCGGTGGATTGCGTTGGAGCAGTGCCGCAGTTTATATGGGATACGGTATTTAATCTTCAGACGGAGTGGGAGTGTCTGTTTACGAATCTTGACTACAGTTTTAAACTGCAGTTAGGCTACCTCATGAAAGTTGATATCGCTTCCTTATTAAAGATAATGTATCACGGATATTATCGCGGGCCACGAAAATCATTGTTTATTTACATTTTGTTTGTTTATGCCTCGTCTTTCTTTGTCTTATGAGTAATTTGTTGGTGGCATGCCCCTCTAGAAATTCTTTTGATACTGAAAATCTTCAATTTGGTGGGTTGGAACCTCCCAAAAGTCCCAAATAACATAATGTAAACATCCATGTTTACAAAACAATGATACATTATCTTTAAAGATAATATATCACGGATATTTTCGCGGGCCACGAAAATCATTGTTTATTTACATTTTGTTTGTTTATGTACAGTCTTTCTTTGTCTTATGAGTAATTTGTTGGTGGCATGCCCCTCTAGAAATTATTTTGATACT
>NMRB01000769.1:261561-283642 GCA_002633025.1 Notospermus geniculatus | reverse complement strand
AGTTGAGCCAAGGTAGTCATGTTTGGTATCAAACTAAAGGTAATGAAATGTACTTCCATTCCATAACTTGAGATCTTCGATATTTGCTTGCTTGCCATTTAAAGGTGAAATATTCGTACTTGCCTCACTTTTCCCCTGTCAACCTCTTGAGTGGCCAAGTCATAGTCAGCTGAGCGCAAGGCCCATGGGCCTCTTGTTGTAAACGTTATTTGTAACAGTAATTGAGTTTAAACTAGGTAAAGTTCAAAGATGCCCTATGCACAGCACAAAAAAAGTTTGATGGTCAGTGGCAGATTCATGAAAATGGAGTCACCTTACGGTATAACCCAGAACCTAACATGTCTAAAAGTCAGTGACGCAAACTCATGCTCACAGTCAGAAAGCAGCCTGTATTGATAATGTGAGGAGGTAGGCCTACTTTGTTTTAATGTAAACAAAATCACACTTTGTCCCTGTGAAACATTATTGGAGTATCTTTCCCAGTATCTGTGTTTACAATCATGCTATAAATAAAGGTGAAAATACGTAAAACCTGGAGTTTACCGTCACACTTCATGGAGTCCCAAAATATCTCCGCTGTTACATCACGGGGAATAATCTTACTTGGATCTTTTCAGTGGTCAAATAAGAAAATTGATGTGTAAAACATGAGTACCGGTATACCAGTATATGCAGTAGGGCTACGTGACTCAGTGGATACTACAAGTTGAGTTGACTGCCTGACATCAGTCATGTCAGTCAACTGGAGGATCATACTAAAATTTGTTTGTTCGTGATTTCCTACAAGACTGACGAACGGTTCACCCCAAAACGTGGTACGCACATGCAGACAGACCTCAGAAGTGCCCTTACGAAGCTCGAATTTTGATAAGACTTATAGTTTTCGAAATAGCAAGATATTAACGAACACAACAGTGCTGTTTATGCCTTTTGACGTCACGACGTCGCGATCTCTGTTGCATCATCCATGACGTCGGCATCCATGACGTCGGCAATGTCATGTACGAAGGAATGACTTCAATACATCACTCGAACGCTTCTGATGACGTGACCACTAGGTTCCCCCACAGAACGGGTATTGCCTATATAGTTTGCAAAATGCACCATACTATGTTTAAAAGGGAATTAATCACGGCACTCAAAAATGACACTAGGAATGATTTGGCAGCCCGCAAATTTCACAATTTAAAAATCACAAATTTCTGTATTTTGGTGATTTTGATCATTATTAGACACGCCTAAATCTGCAGTTGACCACGAGCTAAATGGTATTCAAAGAGAATAAGCCATGGCAGTCGTGAAAAAATGCATTTTTACGGAAGATATGCCATATAGTTAGCACTAATATATCCAAGATGGTGGGGATCGATCGTATGTTTAGATAGTTTGGCTGGCATGAGCTATTCCCTTTTAGAAGCTGTCAGGATCTGGAATTGAAAGTCATGGAATAGATACACTCGGACCCAGTGGCCTCAAACTCAACAGAACTTTGTTTGAGGCCGATACCAGTGAATAGTTGAGTGGATGGAATAGACAGAGCTTGTTGGAACGTACAGTCCGTGTAACAAGTGATAACTTCCAAATGTCAAGGAACAGTCTTATATCCTGTCTAACTTTGGAGGTATGAAGTCTGGGCAATGCAATCTCTTTAAGGTAAGTATGGAATCATATGGGGCCTTGTCATGTGATCTGAGGTTAAACGACAAGTCCTCATAGCCTAGTGGTTATCGCGTCCGCTTAGCAAGTGGCAGGCCCCGGGTTCAAATGCAGCCCGGGCCATATGGGATTAATCATCCCTGGCTCTTTAGTCCGTCGCATGGGACAGTAGGCCCTATGCCATGGTGCCTTATAGTGTACATTGTTCCTTTACAAGAGCAAGTAAAAGATCCCATCCAAGTGAGGAACATGAGTAGCTTGAGATAGCCTCCTCCGTTATTACCACCATGGCCAATAATGCTATGGCTTCGGCCCTGATGGAAAAATCTGATATAACTGAAGACAACAACAAACTGCAAAAATACATCCGACTTACACCAGCAATGCTGAACAGGAGAAAGTGAACATGAGAACTATGAATATGTCCGGTGTAACAATCTATGACTCGGAGGGGTCTGACCCCAAGGACATCACAAGGACAATATTTGTCATGTTATGAATGATCTGCTTACTTTTCAGTTCAAGCAAGTGTCACGCCTTTATATCAAAGATACATGTACCGGTACCGGTACCGGTAATCGTCGTAACGGAATGATCCGTCGCTGGCTGGCTTCAAACCTGACAATGAAAATAAACCAGTACCGTAGTATGGCTTTGCTGTGAGGATCATAATTGAAGTCGCTAAGTATGGCAGGAAATCGTGATTAGGGTTAACGCTAGCTCACTATAGTCAATTCACCTTTTGGAATTACATTTATTTTACATGCAAAAATCATGTAGGTTTTCGTGATAATTTATGTGCACAATTTATTTGATGATCTTTGCAATGCAGCGGAAAAAGAAGAAAGTTTTCGTATAAAACGGGCATGTCTCTGTCAAGGATTATTTCTCTACAGAATATCGGTCAGCTCCTAGTTCAGTCACCAAAAACCAGCAATTTCTGTCCCAGCTGATACAACCGGGGCTTTATAAAGACCATTCTTATTGCTCGCTGATACAACCGGGGCTTTATAAAGACCATTCTTATTGCTTGCTGTTATAGCTGGGGCTTTATGAAGACCATTCTTATTGCTTGCTGTTATAGCTGGGGCTTTATGAAGACTATTCCTATTGCCCAATGATATGACCGGAGCTTTGATGGAATAGACAGAGCTTGTTGGAATGCACAATGTGTGTAAGTGATAACTTTCAAAAAATGTCAAGAGTTGTCTTATACCCTGTCTAACATTGGATGTATGAAGTCTGGGCAATGCAATCTCTTCAAGGTAAGTATGGAATCATTTGGGGCCTTGTCGTGTGATCTGAGGTTATAAACAAGAGGTCCCGATAGCCAAGTGGTTATCACGCTTGGCTAGCAAGCGGCAGGTCCCGGGTTTGAATCCAGTCCAGGCCATATAGGATTAATAATTCCTGGCTCTTCACGTCCGTCACATGGGACAGTAAGCCATGGCGCCTTGTACCTTGTGCTTTTATGTGGGCAAGTAAAAGACCCCATCCACCTGAGAAACATGAATGTGGTAGCCTGAGATGGCCTCTTCCGTA
This sequence comes from Notospermus geniculatus, assembly GCA_002633025.1. Taxonomy (NCBI): domain Eukaryota; kingdom Metazoa; phylum Nemertea; class Pilidiophora; order Heteronemertea; family Lineidae; genus Notospermus; species Notospermus geniculatus. The sequence goes on along the minus strand of NMRB01000769.1, from coordinate 280,444 downwards.
CTTACGCGAGTAACGCTTTGGCTTTGGCCCTGATGGAAAAATTTAATACAAGTGAATATGACAAAAAGTCTTCGCTTTCATACCAGCTGCAAAAATACATGCCGAATTTCACCAGCAATGCTCAACAGGAGATGATGAACATGACAACTACGAATATGTCAGGTGTAACAATCTACAACTCGATGGGGGTCTGACCCCAAGGACATCAGGAGGACAATTTGTCATGTTATGAATGATCTGCTTACTTTTCAGTTCAAGCAAGTGTCACGCCTTTATATCAAAGATACATGTACCGGTAACGGTACCGGTAATCGTCGTAACGGAATGATCCGTCGCTGGCTGGCGTCAAACCTGACAATGAAAATAAACCAGTACCGTAGTATGGCTTTGCTGCGAGGATCATAATTGAAGTCGCTAAGTATGGCAGGAGCTCGTGATTTAGGTTAACGCTAGCTGACTATTCAATTCACCTTTTGGAACTACATTTATTTTACATGGCAAAAATCATGTAGGTTTTCGTGATAATTTATGTGCACAATTTATTTGATGATCTTTGCAATGCAGTGAAAAAAGAGAAAGTTCTCGTATAAAGTGGGCATGTCTCTGTCAAGGATTATTTCTCTATAGAATATCGGTCAGCTCCTAGTTCAGTCACCAAAAACCAGCAATTTTTGTCCCAGCTGATACAACCGGGGCTTTATAAAGACCATTCTTATTGCTTGCTGATATAGCTGGTGCTTTATGAAGACTATTCCTATTGCCCAATGATATGACCGGAGCTTTGTAAAGACCATTCTTATTGCTCGCTGATACAACCGGGGCTTTATAAAGACCATTCTTATTGCTTGCTGATATAGCTGGGGCTTTATGAAGACTATTCCTATTGCCCAATGATATGACCGGAGCTTTGTAAAGACCATTCTTATTGCTTACTGATACAACTGGGGCTTTATAAAGATCATTCTTATTGCTCACTGATACAACTGGGGCTTTATAAAGATCATTCTTATTGCTCGCTGATACAACTGGGGCTTTATAAAGACCATTCTTATCGCTCACTGATATAACTGGGGCTTTATGAAGACTTCCTGTTGCCCAATGATACGACCGGGGCTTTATAAACACCATTCTTATTGCTCACTGGGGCTTTATGAAGACTATTCCTATTGCCCAATGATATGACTGGGGCTTTGTAAAGACCATTTTTGTTGCTCACTGATACAACCAGCACTTTATACATGTAAAGACTATTCCTATTGCCCCATGATAAGACCGGAGATTTATAAAGACTGTTCTTATTGCTTGCTGATACAATAGGGGCTTTATGAAGACTATTCTTATTGCCCAATGACATGACTGGGGCTTTATAAAGACCATTCCTATTGCTTACTGATATGACCGGGGCTTATAAAGATTATTCCTGTTGTCCAATGATGACCAGGGCTTTATAAAGACCATTCCTCTTGCTCACAGATATTGCCGGGACTTTATAAAGACCATTCTTATTGCTCACTGATATGACCGGGGCTTTATAAAGACTATTTACAGTCTCGCCCGCTGTCTCTAACAGATTTCATTTACAGCTGAATGCTTAGGATGCTGTCAGACTAAGGAAGGACAAGAGAGATGAATCATTATGAGAATCACGGAGAGGTATTACACGAGGAATGTCAGGTAGTGTGACGACAGTTTACTTCAAAAGAAAAGCACAGGATTATTATGTATCTGCACCCAGTTCAAGTTGATGTTGGTCACAATTTGGGCCTCATGGAAAAAAACTTTTATGCTGTATACAATGCTAGTATTTATCAGCATTATTAGGTGGATATGTTAGAATGTTTTGTACATTCAATAACTAGCCCTTCAAACAAAGAAATCTAACATTCTAACATGTCTGGATGACCACAGGTCTTAGGTTCTCACAGGATTCTCTCCGACTGCTCGTGCTATTTTAAAGCCATACTTACAGGATTCAGATACTTTGTTTATCCAGGAGGGGAATGTACCCCCAGAAATGTCGATTCACTGTTAGTTTCATCGAATATATATTATATTCTTGGTTATCATCTTTTGATGTAACCTAGGTTCTGTCGCATCAGCTACGTTGCTGGAGTGAAATTGATTTTTAGTAACACTTGAAACAAACAGTTTCTATGCGAGCAACTTTTTAGGGAGGTTTTAAAACCATTATCACTCTCACATCAAATCAGCTTGTGGTAAAAACAGGTGATTTTGAAATGTAGTCAATGACAGAACTTCACAGTTTGCCTGAAAACGCTCAGTGGTGAAAACGAGCATCTACGCGGAACTCACTTCTAACAATGCCAACAGCACGCGTTCTCTTAAAGGAGTTAGACGCCGAAGTTGTAAACACTCACTCACTGGTTCTCTATCCACGGACGCCTGCGGTGCTGCCACCTATTGTCGGTGATATGTACTGACGTGAATATCGTGAGTGAGTTGCATCGGACCGGGAACCAGTCTAACGATCACGGGTGCTGCCACCTGCACGAAGGAATAAAACTAGTTTGCCGACCATATTTGTAAACAAACCAGCTTGTTTACAACTTCGGCGTTTAACTGACACAAAATGCTGGAAATGAGAAATCTAAGAATCTGACGCTTCCTGACTGACAGAAAAAAAAACTTCTTGACTGGACTCGATTGACTGGACTCGAATCAATGAAGAAATGTTCTGGAGAACTCTATGTCAACTTACACAAACCTCATTTCTGTTCGAAGTTCTTACATACCAAGCTGTACATGTACTTGTTTCATCTGTCTCAGTATTTTACATTTACATGCAGTTCCCATTGAATTTATGTTGAAATGGTTTATTTTTTCCTGTTCCAGGTGTTATTGTCCCTGGTTGAGACATACGGACAAGGTCTGGCATCCAAGAAGCACAGTGAAGGTTGGGTCACTGCAGATTGTTAATGTTGGCCTGAGCTGGGAATCAGAAGAGGTAGGCCTATTATGTGATGGCTAATCGCTTGTTTGATTTGGTTATTCTCTCCAAGTCATTTGAGAAATGTACAGCCCTAAAATTAAGTCGCCCTCCGTTCATCTAGATCTGTACTTACTATCACTACTTTTCTTCGTTTCAGTAATAAACAGTCGAAAAGGCCAAGAGTGATGGTGACAAGGGCATATTGTCATCAGGGAAAGAGTCAACAAACTAACTGCATCGAAGCCAGTCGAAGTTGTTCGAATCAGTCGGGATAGAACTGCTAATGAGGAGCCTCGATAGCCGAGTGGTTATTACGTCTGCTTAACAAACGGCAGGTCCCAGGTTCGAATCCAGCCTGGGCAATATGGAATTAATCATCCCTGGTTCTTCATGTCCGTCGCATGGGACAGTAAGCCGTGGTGCCTTGTAACTTGTGCCTTTGCAAGGGCAAGTAAAAGACGCCATCCAAGTGAGGAACGTGAGTAGCTTGAGATGGCCTCTTCCGTACTTACCAGGGTCAATATGCTATGGATCTGGTCCCGACAGAAAAATATAAAACAGACAGAGCTAATGACAGGGATTGAGCAGTTTTCAGCCACAGAAGGACTAGGCCTACCCCAAACATCTCCTCAAATGTTGAACAGAAGCCTTTGTCTGAATTCCTGCAGAAATGTCATCAATTGCCCTGTAGGGAATCAACACTCCCTCATCAGTTCTGTTGATTTGTAGGAATAAAATGATATGACACAAACTGAGTACATGTCTGTTCGTTTTCTTTTAGGTTAGATACATGTAAATATTTGGTTACATGTTGTCGCCGGCTTGTTCATGCAGGTCCTGGGATTGTGAAAGTTCTTGTCGTCCTTAGGTGGTAGGTTGTTTTCAAACTGAATCCCCTTGGCTGTCATGATGGTCATTTTGTTATCTTGATAAGTGGATCCTGACCCCGTCCCCAGAATTCCACGCCTCACAAGTATGGTGCACCTGTTTGTCCATTATGCCATCAATAGGAACACGTTCTCCAGTCCCAACACCAGAAATAGAGGCAATGACGTCATCCTGGCGGCCATTCTGGAGGACACAGGATGCAGAGGTGCGAGCCGACTGTGACGTGACTTGCGTGAAGTGCGCCACGCCATTGTTTGACTAACGTCATTGGGGCATGCACGGCTCATTTCGCTGCGCCTCTGCAGCATGTGTCCTCCAGCATGGCGGCTTGCGACGTCATATGCAAAGTCTCTATAGCACCCCAAACCATTACCGGTAGGTTCCCACCACCATGCTTGACAGCAGGACACAGACGTTCACCATGAAGCCTTTCACCAGCATATCTCCTCACAAACACCCTCATTTTATTCTGAACAGTTCATACTTAACTCACCAGTTAAAGCGAATTGATAGCGGATTTTGTTTACATTTGGCTGGTGTTTGTAAACACAAAATTCAGCCAATCAAAATGCACGAAAATTTCTTTGTTGACATTCTGGAGAAGTTTGTTTACATTTTTTCCTGAAAATTCGTCCCCTTTCAAATTCTATTTCTAAATCAAATTTTTTTCGCTTTCGATTCGCTTTAACTCATCTGCTCTGCACTTTGAGGAATAGACAGTATCACTCCAAAAGAGTGTAGCACCTGATGGGTCAGCATCATGACGTCCTGCATGTTATTTCTGAACGCCATGATGCGACTCACAAAAAAATCCAGTTGTTTCAGCGATCATGACGTCGGAGAAACAATTTGTGATTTTTTCGTCTCGCCTCAAGACATCATGAAATGACGTGCGGGACGTCATGACGCTGACCCCGTCAGGTGCTGCACTCTTTTAGAGTGATATCATCTATTGATGAAACATGGTAACAAAGACAAAGAGACAAATCCTGTACCGGTATTCATCATTATTTATTTACACAAGGATGTTCACACAGACATCTTAGGCCCTGTCATCATCTGGGCCGACCTCACAGAAAGTCTGATTGTGGTTTAGTTAAATGGGAAAATGTGTTATAACTAACTGCCAGTAGGCGCCAGTACAGTAGCCTACCGGTATCAGACTTTCTGTGCGGTCGGCTCTTATCTCCATGACATATGTTGATAGCAAGAAGAGACAAAAGACATGACAAGTCTAATACTACCATCAATGACCATGGCTACAAACAGGGATCTGATTTCACCCTGTGTTCAGTTCAGTTGCCATTGTGTTCCTTTCATGTCTAGAACTGAACACATATGTGACCCGGCACAGGAAAATGAGTCGGAAGTCGCACAGAAGAAGACCGAAGGTGGAACCAGACAGCAACCACAGAAATCGACCAAGTCAAATTTCACAACGGGCAGACAATCCTGAAATCAGCAAAACCCTTGGTGTCACCTTGGACATGTTGGGTCTTCTTATGTGCGCATTCCGACTCATTTTGTCGTGCCGGGTCACATATACTGTTGGTGTCCAGGGGCGGATCCAGGGGGGGTGTCCAGGGTGTCCGGACACCCACCCTTTTGCTTAGGGTGCACTTTTTTTGAAAAGTGCATGTTTTTAAAATGTTTGGTTTTAGCTGAACTGGGTGTTTTTAATTGCCCCATAGTGTCCATTAGGAGCCTCAAGGGGCATCTGCGGTAGTCCCAACTCCTTGCACTAGACAACATTGTGCTGCTTGTCTTCCTGGCCTATCACTTGTCTAAGCTGCATTTTTTAAAAGTATACTGGTTACTTTTGACGCACGTATCCTCCACTTTGTTGTCCATTTTGACTATAAGTAAAATCCTCGACGCAACTCATGTCATAAAAGCACACTTAATCACACAACTTGTTATGCCCTGAAATGCCGGGAAAATGCATCTGAGAGCGCCTAGATTTTCAAATTTTCTGGGAGAGGCCCCAGACCCCCATCGGCGCGCTTCCTGAGGTGCCCTTTTTCGATGGATTGGACACCCGCCCTTGCCAAACCCTAGATCCGCCCCTGGTGTCGTATCTTTTCAAGGAAGTATGACACCACATTCTGAGGAAGTATGAAACCAAGGCAATGCAACGTAGAGAGTACAAGTACTTGAAGCATAAACAAGGTTCTTAAATGGAATATCCCACCATGGATATAATGTTCACATGAAGGTCTGTGTAACAGGAGTGACCAGTCTTTATCCAAAGAATGGTCCACATGATTCCGACTAACTAAGTCCACGTCTTACAGCCGATAGACTCTCCCAGGATAAACACTCAGCCGATAGACTCCCCCAGGATAAACACTCAGCTGAGACTCCCCCAGGATAAACACTCAGCCGATAGACTCTCCCAGGATAAACACTCCATCCCATTTCCTCTCACAATCACAAGTTTCTATCCAGTCCTTTCCTGATTATTTCACGTATTTCTCCATGAACTTTTTATGAAACTCAGACCTCAATGTATCGTTTATAAACCTGCTGCCTTTTTTGTCCTCCTCACCACGAGCACAGTTCTTGAACACAACATCGTCATCCCATCTGCAAGGAAAGAGATAAAACGTATCAGTCAGTGATCAACAGAATAGACAAAGTTGTGTTCATGTTTACTAAGTTTCGAAGACACCAACTATCCTAATGACAAGAAACCATTCCTTACCTTCTTTTCACTTTGAAATCTGTTTTTTCTGGCACCTGATTATTCATGAGAGGATTGCCTTTCAAAATATTTTCCGTTCGTATTCTTTCCTCTTCTACCTTCCGTTCGGCTTCCTGGAGTTGGATAAAAAAAACATCATGATAGACAAATTCCAAATTGACGAAAACGAGAAAGATCTGCGCACTTCTGCCGAAATGGCAAACAGAACCTCGGTCTGAAACCAGCTGACACTGAATGACGTGACGCAGAGAACCCCACGACCATGTGACGACAGTGAGTTTGATGACGTTGCCTCAGAGTCGACCATTGCTGAATCATGGATTGCATCACATCAGCTGGTTTCAGGTCGAGGTTCTGTTTGCCATTTCGCCGGAAGTGCGCAGATCTGGGAATTTGGGATTTGTCTATTGAACAGCTGAGACTATGGATCAACCAAATACTGACAACTGCGTTCACTCGAGTGTAGTCTCAATGTTTGAGAGTGAAAATCTTCACTGATTCAACAAAAAATAAACTTCTCACCCTTTTTGCCGCCTCTGCCATTCTTTCTTTCTTGATTTTCTGGAGTTCAGCCATCAACTCGGCCGTGTCATCATCATCATCATCTGAATCCTGCTCATCATCCTGAAGAAGATTAACTTTAAGTCGCACATCTCAATATCAAAACCTGCATATCCAGCACCTCAGTGTTTCCGCCAGAGGGGGCGGGGGATAGGGGGGATGATCCCCTCCTCAAAAATTTCAAGGAGGGGATATCCCCCCTCAAGTTTGCAGACTAACCTTTTTCAAATATCACTATTTTCACTTCAGTAGTGTTTTTCTTTAATTTGTTACATTTCAAATGCAATTTTCATGCAGAAGGAAGACTAATTTTGCATTTTGGAGTGTAAAAAATGACTCTGGAGGCCATTTTTAACCAAAAAAAACAAAAATGTTTGTTTCGAACATTTTTTTTTTTTTAAATTTTTTCTCTCCCCCCCCTTGACAATCCTGGCGGAAACCCTGCACCTCTCAATATCAATACTTGCATATCCAGCACCTCTCAATATCAATACTTGCATATCCATGCATCATATGCAGTTTAACACAACATCTGTCCAGTCTGCCCTGACTTACTTCATCATCCAATGGGTCATCGGCATCTAGATTGGAAGCTGGAATCTGGTCCAGTCTTGGCCGCTTGCTGCTTGATGATTCTGAAAAAGACAAGTCGGATCGCCATGGAATGTATCTGAGAAGGACAAAGTATGAAGTATGACATATCCAAGAATCACTAGAGATTTTAAACATACTGACTGTCGATTCCCTTCCCCTTTAACATGCATACCAACCTCGTCCCCTTTCCTTATCCCTTCTTTCCCTGGCAACTCGTTCACGTTCCTCAAGATCTCTGCGGAAGTCACGACCTCGGATTTCATCCTGGTTGCCTTGGCCATCTTGCCTGAATTATGAAGGTTTGTCAATATTAGACACGCTAATCTCATCATTGACAGAGAGTATGTGTTCCTGAATGTTCATTGATCAGTTTACGTTGTTAATTACAAGATGTATGATCCACTGTCCTCAAAAGCGTGACCACTGAGAGGTCATCAACATACCTGTATTTAAGTTTTTGATGCGCTGGTAAATCTCGACTTGAGTACTGCTTTGATATTGCGCTCAAATCATTTTCCCCTTTACCACGTCCTCCACGAGCTGGCTCAAATGTTGGGCGAGCAGCAGTCGTCATGATGAAAGAAAAATCTGAGGGACTTGGCCGTTTTGGTTGCTTTCAATATCTGGAAGAGAAATATAGATACATGTATATACCAACAACTAGGCCTAGTGCCTAATGCCCCGCCCCACCTGCCCACACTACTCCGAGTACTCCCATCCCAGAGCTGGATCCCTCGGCCCCTTCCTCCTTGACTTTAATTTGGGGGTTGGGGGTTGGAGGTTGGCAAGCTTGTCTTGCTTTTGGCCCTGCGTGCGTGGCCTTTTTGGCTTCATCCGACATCCCATCATCATTCAATCAGCATGTCATTGAGATCAGCTCAGCAGAGAAGCCAGCCTGCTTGTTGTGCTGCTCTTCACTTCAGGACAGGCGTAGGTCTACCCCTTTGTTGAGTGTGTAGTAAAGTAACACCATGACACAGGCAGTACATTCAATGCAATGCACTGTTGTTGTGTCCTGGACTGTACCATGTGTACTGTATCTCATCTGTACATCATGCTGTACATTTCAATGCGTTAATTTCATGCTGGAATATCACAAAATGTAATGAGAGTATAGACCTGAAATTAACCTCTCATATAAATTTTCATGCGGGGAACCTAATCAAGTGAGCAGTTTTACCTCAGGTCGAATATGATCGCAAAAATAATGGATTAAAATACGGAAAATTCACAACTTTTGTGGGAAGCCAGCCATGATGGTTGCAGTTACTGCGCATGCGTTATACTCTCTAACCATCATCAATGATTTCAATAAAAACCTTCAAATTTAAGAAATATAGACCATAAATTTACAAATAGTACCATTATACTTACAGATTTTATAATATTTTGATAAATGTATAAGACAATAAGATATTTCATGATGAAACATTTGTGACAGAAATGATAATTTCATCCGGATCACTGGTTGGAGAGTATAGCCTAAGGAAAACAAAATGCAGTTTCACGAGAAACATCTCACTGTGTAGATTCTCTTTTTCTCGTCAAAATGCCCCCCTCTCCGGCTCTTTGGTTTACTATCTTATTCCTTATTTCTGTGCATAACTTTGGGGATTGTCATTTTAATCTCTTCATGAATGAAGCCGAAACATGGAGGCTTTTAGGTGAGTGTAAAATCCAGTTTCTTTCATCTCTCATTTTCTTTGCATGTTTTGATTACAGCATACACATGATACAGTAGCAGGCTACATCATGTACATAGAGTACACACACAACAGTCATGACAGTATGAGTATGTATGATGGAGTGACCAGTTTTCGGGGTAGAACAGTTTTTGTGGTACTCCCGTTTTTTCCCGTTTATTCACGCGCGCGACCGCGAGACATAAACATTTCACGGTAAATTAATATCTCTATTTTCGATACATAACAAAATAATTACGGACGCAAAGCGAGTAACGCCGCAATCGGGCGGTATAGTCTTAGGCCTAGATGGCCTAGTACCACGAAAACCGGTCACACCATCATACATAGAGTACACGCACAACAGTCATGACAGTATGAGTATGTACTCATCCTGTAGTTTGGTGTATTTCATAGGAACTGTGTGTGTGTGTGTGCTATTTCTTCTGCTGTGGGTGGACAAACGAAGACTTCGACCTTCCAAACTGTCTTCTTTCAACCCCAAATTAAAATGCACATAGGCCTAATGGCATGGCTTCCATCAAAATGTCACTGGCACTCATCGGTTCTTTCATGTTTTATGCACAAATTACATTGTAGGCCTAGGCCTAGATGGACTCCAATTTAGATATCACCAGCTTGGTCGCCACTCCTGCAGCCAGGAACCAACAGCAACTGAAGGTGAAATTCAGGTTACTCACTTTGTATAATGTATGTGAGGCGCTGCGCTCTAGGAAAACCTGTGGATGTCGCATTTGACATTTGAGGAAAGTGGATGGCCTTTTGGTGAACCCACACATTTCAATAGCTGAAATGTACTTCATAACAGGTAAACAGTAGCAGATCAATGCACAACCACAGGTAATCTGACAGCCCCTGTTGATCATTCAGCGACATCCGACGGGTTTTCCTAGACCGCCACACATTTTCTGACTAAAAATCAGGTTTTCAATGATTGTGAAATTATTGATATTGAGATGAAGCAGAAGGAGCCTGGATAGCCTAGTGGTTATCACGTCTGCTTAGCAAGCAGCAGGTCTCGGGTTCGAATCCAGCCCGGGCCACATGGCTGGCTCTTCATGTCTGTCGCATGGGACAGTAAGCTGTGGTGCCTTGTACATGTACCTTGTGTCTTTGCAAGGGCAAGTAAAAGACCTCATCCAAGTGAGGAACATGAGTAGCTTGAGATGGCCTCTTCCATACTCACCAGGGCCAATAATGCTTTGGCTTCAGCCCTGATGGAAAAATCAAACAGAATACAAAGCAGAAGGGATTTAATAGGCAAAAATAAAAGGAGTGGAGTGGGTCATTATTTTGTTTCATTCCTGTCTCCTGTCAAGCCTGTGAACCACATTGATCTAACACTGTTCAAAAGGAATCATTTGGTAGCATGTCAGAATATCAGCATGTCAAAAACGAACCACTTACGTTTGTGTGCTCTTCCGAGTCTCTCACAAGCTCAAGAAACCTTTCACAGTGGGGATATATGTATCGTTTGAAAACATTGTATACAGCTAGCGGTCGGTTTTATTCTTCACCGCATGTGGGTGTGAGACATAACAGTGAAAATCACAAAAGGCAGTCCGATAACTGCTCAGTGTACGGTAAGCAGACCAGACATTTTGGTCTTTTCAGAAAAGCCGGCCTTTCACCGTTTTAGTTGCTCTCCTGTTGTTGTTTTCAGTTTGATGGCTGCATGATGTGGCTGAGTCAGTGTTATGGGCAGAAATCAGGGTTTCCGCCAGGATCCAGAGTTATTTTTTACACTCCAAAATGCAAAATTAGTCTACCTTCTGCATGAAAGTTGCATTTGAAATGTACGAAATCAAAGAAAAACACTACTGAAGTGAAAATAGTGATATTTGAAAAAGGTTAGTCTGCAAACTTGAGGGGGGATATCCCCCTTGCCTCAATCATGGGGGATAAATCCCCCCATCCCCCCCTGTATGAAAATTTTTCCAAATGGTGGGATGACTGCATTTTCCTATAATTTTAAGGCCCTGTATTCAAACAGGGTGGGAGTGAAATTCAAACAGGGTGATGTACAGAAAATGCATTTTCAAACAGGGTGGTAAAGATTTGAACAGGGTGGTAAAATGATCTCAGTATTTTGAACAGGGTTGGTCCGCCCTGTCAAACGGGCGTGGCTGAACACTGAATTGCTTCATTTAAAGCAAAATAGCATTGGAAGACACCATTTCACTTTCAGTATAACTTTAATATCTTTTTGGAAAAGAAAGTCTATTTTCTTTGTTACAAATTTCATATATCAGAACTTCTTGTTCATCTTGAATAGGAGAAGAATGTAGGGGATTATCAGGAGGACTTTGTGAGCGCTTGATAATCTTCGGAAGTCATCCAGACTTTACTCCAGGCTATCTCCATTTCCTCTTTGCAAAATGCCGCCGATATGAGGACAATTTTCCGCCTCACATATTCACATGGAATTGGAAACAATAGGTCGGCATTATTAGCGTGAAATCCCCGGAAGGGATGGTTCACGTCTCTTTTCTTATGAATTCATCAAAGGTTAGCATCGTCGGTGGAAAATATTTCTGAAGACTGCTCTGGGCTATCCTCCACTCGACAGGACCCGGGACTAAATATAGAAACGAGGCAAACCTCTCAAAAGATTGGGATCCATCGGTTGGGCAATCAGATCAGACCCTTCAAAGTTTGCTGACAATTTTAAACGCAAGTCTTCTCTTTCTTCTAAAATCTATGATTCAAATTGACCATGTCAAGTGGACCTTGTCTTGCTGTGTAAACAAAATGATCTGTCATTGACGATTACGTGTCGCCCAAAAGGACATTTTCCCCTCCTTTGATTTTGAGTTTTTTGGTTAATGTTCCATGAAGATTTCTCTCTGAAGTGTGGAACTTTTAAAAGGCTATTTGTTGAATACACATGCAATAGTTGAGTGGCGGTCACTTTGAGATGTTGTTGGCGATTCAGAAATCTTGTAAATTAGTTGTAACTAATAAACTTGTTCATGGTATATTTGTGACCCATCACAGCAAAACTAGGCGCATGTCGCTCAGAACGTTGAGCCTCAACGAACTAAGATGACACCAGGAGAGAATGAAAAGATAGACTGTTTCAGATTTCAGAATAGACAGACAATAGTGAAACTGACAAACATTTGGTCTCACTCTCAACCTGCCAAGCCAACGACCGACATGCGCCTGGCTTTGCTGTGACGACGGGTCACATTTGTCTAAAAGTAATTGTACGTATACAGCAGTGTTTCATACAGAGGGGGGGACGGGGGGGATTTATCCCCCCATGATTGAGGCAAGGGGGATATCCCCCCCCTCAAGTTTGCAGACTAACCTTTTTCAAATATCACTATTTTCACTAGGCCTAGTGTAGTGTTTTTCTTTAATTTGTTACATTTCAAATGCAATTTTCATGCAGAAGGAAGACTAATTTTGCATTTTGGAGTGTAAAAATGACTCTGGAGGCCATTTTTAACAAAAAAAAATTTTCCAAAAAAATTTTTTGGAAATTTTTTTTTTGGGGGGGGGATTTTTTTTCTCCCCCCCCCCCACCTTGAAAATCCTGGCAGAAACCCTGTACAGTATTTTTATAGCAAGCTTAAAACCTGACATTTGGTTCAGTTCCAATCCTCTTGTCGCCACATTACTCAACTGGAAATGTGACCCGCTCCACCAAAAGTAGGCACTTTTCACAACTGAGGAAAGGGTTAACAGCCTCATAACACAATCGCTGAAATATACGTCTCTGCAGGTTTACAACAGTAGTGGACAGCAGTGATAATAGTTGAGTAAACTGATGACCAATGATGATCACCTGCGACAAGCGCCTGCTTTTGCTGGAGCGGGTCACATTTGTCAAATTGATCCTATTGTATTAGATATGGAATCAGGGTTTCCGCCAGGATTTTCAAGGTGCGGGGGATAAAAAATTTTTTTTTTGAAAAAATTTTTGGGTTTTTTTTGTTAAAAATGGCCTCCAGAGTCATTTTTTACACTCCAAAATGCAAAATTAGTCTTCCTTCTGCATGAAAATTGCATTTGAAATGTACGAAATTAAAGAAAAACACTACTGAAGTGAAAATAGTGATATTTGAAAAAGGTTAGTCTGCAAACTCAAGGGGGGATATCCCCCCTTGCCTCAATCATGGGGGGGATAAATCCCCCCCTCTGTATGAAACACTGGGAATGTTGGTGAAATTTTGAAAGACTTTAATCTCGATGCTGTTGAGAGCCCACACAAACAATTGTTACAATGAGAGTAGGTAGTGACTATACGATCATTTTACATCAGCCGATTGAGTATCATCTCGCCACACGCCAACTCTATTGATCTGATTGGTGATCAATAAAAAAGTACTACAGCGTACGCGGGTCAACCTCACTTCAAACGGAGAGACTGAGCGTGAATCTTTTGTCTATATTACCCGCCGATAATGCCATATCCACGCTTGCAGATCAGACGCAAAAGAACACATTTATTATTACTCTGAGCTGCCACGCTTTGTGATTTGGCACAGAATATTAAACTTCAAAGATTTATTTATTAAACCATCCATTCTGTTTGATTAACTTTGTAGAGTGTCTGCAATCCCCGCCCAAGTTTTTATGAGAGGTGTAAGTGAATCCAGAATTAGACGTAACCTTTCTGAGTTTTTAGAAATGTTATGATTGTTTTGAGAGGAAAATTATGTAGTAAGAGATAGAGTAGATCACAGAGACACAATCTCTAATATCACGTATTTTACTAACATTTCTTCATGGATTCAAACTCAATAATTCTATTTCAGGTTTATGTTGTGTCGGCTCCCGCATTTTGTGTCCGTTTTTTCCTCCATAAAAATTTGTATGACTGGAAGTCAACATTACAATAAATGTGAAAACTGAGTTCTGTGCAGGGTAGTGATGAGTGCCATTTTGTTGGCCAATAATTATTGGTTTACCATGATGATATTTCCTGATTTGTCATCAAAATATCAGTTGTTTGATTGTGAGGCTCCTCAGGGCAAGACGATTGGAGCAGTGTCGGTTAACGTCGCCCACTGATTACCAGGGGTGACTTCCTCATCAAAGTACCGATAACTAGAACATCACAAAACACACAAAAACATAGCAAAACACACAAAAAACATCGCAACTGATCCAATCAGTCACTGGCAAAGTACGCACTGTGCACACAGCGCAAATTCAGCAATTCAGAAAAACTAGGAATCAGTTATTATCAGGGTTTCCACCAGGATTTTCAAGGAGGGGGGAGAAAAAAAAGTTCAAAAAAAAAAAATTGGGGGGAAAAAGTTTTTTCGAATTTTTTTGTTAAAAATGACCTCCAGAGTCATTTTTTACACTCCAAAATGCAAAATTAGTCTTCCTTCTGCATGAAAATTGCATTTGAAATGTAAGAAATTAAAGAAAAACACTACTGAAGTGAAAATAGTGATATTTGAAAAAGGTTAGTCTGCAAACTTGAGGGGGATATCCCCTTCTTGAAATTTTTGAGGAGGGGATCATCCCCCTCTCCCCCCCCCCCCTCTGGCCGTAACACTGATTATGTCCTGACCACATACATCAACTCCGCGACTGGCAGCAACTCAGGTACATGTAGCATCCGGGGTATTGAGACTTGATTTTGTTCAGAAAAGTGTCACTGATTTGTCGCAAGCCCGCTTACATCGCCGCGACGGAACGAAACAGGTTACAACTAGTCGCTAGAAAGTTGAACATGTGCAACTCGCAGCGACTGGCGATTTCTCAGTTCCAGCGAGTCGCAAGGGTGCGTACATCGACCGTTTCTGGTGACTGATCAGTTGCCTCCAGTTTCAGCTTGTTCCTCCCAGTCGCCAGGTAGCTCAGTGGCGACTAGATGTATCCAGTCGCAAGTGCGATGCAGGCCTACACAAGACTTTAGTGTTGTTTGGACAAGTATCACCTTGCCTTCCATCATATCCACAGAATTGACCAGGGCCGACCACACAAAAAGTCGGATAGTGCTACCGGCGCCTATCGGCAGATAGTTACTGTAAAGCAGGAAAATTTCGCGTGCAGGAAATTTTCGCGAATTTCGCGAGAGTGTATGAGTTGCGAAAATTTCGTGTCGCGAATATAAATACACGCAAGTGATAAATATGGTCCGTGAAAAAAAACTGACAAAATGGCAGAGACTCGCAAAAATATCCTGCCACGAATATGTCTATAATTCTTGATTCGCGAAAATTTCCAGCCACAAAATTATCTTGCTTTACAGTAGAACGCATTTTCCTAACTACAATGTAAGCCATCGATAGGCACCGAAAGCACTATCGGACCTGTGCGGTCGGCCCTGGTTTTTCTTAGAGCAGGGCGCTACAGTTCCAACCTGTAAGACCTCTCCTGTCACATGCCTTTCAAGTGATTTAATTCAGTAGGGACCTATTGATCACCAGAGACCAATATTGTGGTGATGATTCAGTCCAGGTCAAATGTTTAAGTGGCCCTTGTTGTTGGATTAAATATTAGTTGTATGGATTCCCCTGTGAGCATGTCGTGTTTTGACAGCTGAATCCCCAAGAAGTGCGGTCAATCAATTTTAAAACGGGAGGGTTCGTAGTCTTGGGAGATTTCAAGGGCGTTTTATGTCATCTTTGATTGCGATATATGACCCGCTGCACCAAAAGAAGGCGCTTGTCGCAAGTGATCATCATTGACATTGGTCATCAGTTTGTGGGTACTTACAGGCCTTTATATTCCCCCAAATTAATGACGTTAAACGTCGGAGCCCAAATTAAGGGCGCCCAAATTTGAGTCTTGTTTTACATATATGTACACTTAAATGAGAGTATCAGATGCCTGGAAATGGTGTCTTTTATCATTTTTTTTCAAGAAAATTTCTAACGAGGGGGGAACCCCCTCACGCCCCCCCTCCCAATCGTGCCTTCGGCGCTCTGATGGGGCCTTTGGCCCCATATCACCGTAAACAGAAATAGCCCAAATTAGGGAATATAAAGGCCTGACTTAACTAATAGGGAGTTTGAGATCATCAACGTATTACGGATCTTTATACGTACGGATAGAATTCTGTACGAGGACAAATTTTGTGTACATTTCAATCCGTATACGTATACGTATATGTATAAGGATAAGTCGATGATCTCAACCTGCCTATTGTCACTGCTCTCCATGATTTAGCTATGGTCAAGTCTGACGCAACGTCTTCGACGTCACTATCGTGGGGTTGTCTGCGTCATGTCATTCAGTTTCAGACCGAGGTTATGGTTGTGATTTCGGCGGAAGTGCGC
Organism: Notospermus geniculatus; assembly: GCA_002633025.1. Lineage (NCBI taxonomy): Eukaryota > Metazoa > Nemertea > Pilidiophora > Heteronemertea > Lineidae > Notospermus > Notospermus geniculatus. Next base: position 263,797 of record NMRB01000769.1, on the reverse strand, counting down.
AGATCTTCGTCATTTACGTCAATTTGAGAACGGTCCACTGATTCAATGTGTTGATAGCGACTTACTCCTGTGCCCCCTTTGAACTCTGACTTGCGTGCTAATCAAACAGAACCCTATACATCCATCATCGTGTACATTTCTCCTCTTGGCCTGTACATTGCGTGTCGTGTTCTGTAATCCAGTGAGTCACGATATCGTTACAGGGTATTGTCGGGGGAACCTCGTGTGTGGAGCTCACATCCTGAAATCCAATGTTAACCATTGATTCTTAGCGATATCAAGTGATAACACAACATCGTTTCTTTGACTCAGTTTGACTATGGTTTGTTTCTGAATTGTTTCGTGACCTTGTGTGTAACCTTGGGTTACTCACTTTACAATTTAAAGCCAGCAAACCATGTGACATCGCAAGCAATCTACTTGCCACTACTATGCCAGCCACCGCAGACTAGGCCATCATTATTGTGTGTGTGCATGGAGCCGTGTCACTCTCTTCCCACTACTTATCAATGTCTCCTCTTGCTCGGTAGTCCACTGTTCCATGGAGTTGCCATTTTGGAAACCATATGATGACACACAAATGCTGATTAGTTTTCGAGGAAAATTATCACTTCTTGCCATCACCGTCCAGGGTCTCCAGGGTACTAATTTCTTCAAAATCTGCTAAACCCCCCATGAAATTAAAGAAAATGGCCCCTTTCTGTTCCTTTGAGGGTACCCTTAGTAACATCTGGTGGAAACACTGCCATCTACACCACACCAGGCGATAATACTTGGCGACAAGTGATATTCCTCGCCACAAAATCAAACATGTTTGATACTGGGTGAGCATTGCCGACAAGAGGATTTCATCACAGAGTGTCCAGCGCACACCTGACGTCAACAGCCGATTTTGCTCGGTGGCGATATCACTTGTGATATTGCCTGGTGTGCTGCTGGCTTTAGTGGGTGATGTTGGCTGTCGGTACATCAGCATGATCAGATCTTGCTGCGTTTTCAGACGCAAACATTCATGCCGGAGCTCCTGTTTCCTCCTGCATTCAGTCCAAGTAATCTATCACCTTTTGAGACAACATTATTTGTAAAAGTACTGATTACAAAACAAAGATTTGTAGCTCAATATTGTCACGAGAGTCAATAACACGTTTTTGACTTTCAGTCCTTGAGCCAACATTTTACGGAAGTTATGACTAATCACGGTTAGCTAATTTCCTGTCACGACGTCATGTCACCTGTAACCTGAACTGGCTCGATGGGCTGGTTTCTACTTCAGGTCACCATGGCTATTGGAATCAATTCCCCTCTGTGCTTATTAAAGGGGCAGAGTATTCCTTCTCCATCCTGCGCTAAACATACCCGTGTTAAGGGAGACCTCTATTGACAATATTGTTAAACTACTGCTCATCAACCTCGCCCCATGTAGAGTAACTCTCATTCCTTGGGTACCCACGTACATGTAGGCATTGTATTCAGGGGTCTAACTTAAGGAATTTTGCATGGTAGTCCGCAGGACAACCACTCTTTCCGCCTTTGGTAGTCCTGCTACATTTTTGGTAGCCCTGCCTGTTTTAGTTTTAGTATTGACGGATTTTCATGGTAGCCCGACGGACTACCGACCTGGCACACTTTGGTTGTCCAACACAATTTCTGGTAGTCTCGGGCACTCGGACTACCGCTAATTTAGACCCCTGAGTATTGTCATCCTCATACATTCTCCAACACTGGGGTGAAACTACAGTATTGGAGAATGATGCAATCCCTCACCCTACGCCAGTGTCTTTCCAGTGTTATTTTGGTACTGTTTTGGTGTTATGTGCCAGTGCGAGTTTGGTGTCATTCCAGTGCAACTCTATAAATCATAAAGCCCATGCCAGTGTCATTTTGGTACTGAATTGGTGTCATTTTGGTACAGATTTGGTGTTATTCCAGTGTAGTTCCAAATATTTAAATTAGCACACCGGAACGCACCAAAAAGACACTGGCATCCCAGTGTCTCCATTGTTGTTTTAGCACTGCTGATATTGGGAGCACTGGGGTTGCACCAAAATGCACTGGGATCCCAGTGTTGACAGTTCTGTTTTGCGGCATTGGTGCTCAATTGGAAAAGGAAAGACACCAAAGTGACACTGGCATCCCAGTGTGGTATGCTGGTATGGTAGCACTGGGGTTGTACCAAAATGACACTGGGATCCAGTGCTGTTCTGGTGGCAGGTGGACACTGAAATTACACCAGAAT
>NMRB01000769.1:201046-260220 GCA_002633025.1 Notospermus geniculatus | reverse complement strand
AATTCAACTGCGAGCAGCTGTTTATGTCATTGGTCCCAGCGTAAGCCGTGACGAACAAATAATGGTGAATTGCCCATTGTGAGCCAACTTGCGCAAGAAAACTGTCACGTGGAGAGCCGCCTTAAGTTTACGAATAGGCCTTTTTACACGGTGCGGGTTTATCCGGATCAAGACTGGATCGAGGAGGGTTCGGTTATTTTTCCCCGGTGTGTAAAAGCGAAACAACTGACCTCCACCTTCCTCGGGCCAGTTCGGTTCGCCGGGTAAGTCTCGGGACGGTGGAGGTCGGTGCAGGCCATTTAATCTCTCATGTAAAAATGAACCGACACAGTGTTCTCCATACCAGTTAAAAAATTGGCGGCCCGCCCCTCTTCAAAATAGCGATGCCAAAATCCGCCCCTCTTAAAAACGGCCCACCCCACTTAAAAATTCGTCCGCCCCAATATTTATGATTTAGATTGCTCAATTATGCATCTCAGATGCTCAGAAAACGCATCTCAGAGTACCTAAAATCCACATTTCGCTGGGGACACCCCCCGCCAGAAGGCACCTTTGGCACCACACCCACCGTCGCCCCTCTTAGACGAAAACCCGTGGAGAACACTGCGACACTATCTTTCCTCGAACCCGCACCATGTAAAAAGGCCTAATGTCAGGAAGGCTGGTCTTCTCACCCCTGTCCTTGGTTGCGCTAAATCCACCACTACAGAATCCTGTGGATTCTCAAAGTTTACAAATCGACATGAGCATTTCTAACCTGTACATTGCTCCTCGATCAGTGGCCTATGGTAAGCATTCAGCAGCGAGATCAGTCAAGACTGTTTTCTTTGATCAACACCTCGTTTGAAGTGTAGCGTACCTGAGCACACCTGTATTTAACTTGAAACTCAACCACATGGATGAAGATTCCCACAATCCGAGTTGAATCTTGATCAGAGAGTGTTAACATGTACCTGAGGCTTGTGTCAGATACTTTCTCTTGCTCCGAGCGATGTTGGCTTCTTCAATAATTACGGTGATGATTGGCAATATTTTCCCTGCTCTTGAACTGAACTCTATACTCGGGTTAGGAAATGAAGAAATGCTGTGAACTGGTTTTAGGAAAGAATGCAGTTCTCTGTCTCTGATCGTTGAATGATTCTAATTGGAGTACGGTAACCTCCCTTTTTCACCAGCAGGCCCCACTGAATTCTCAGTTAGGGCCTCATCTGGTGTGGTTACAGTGTGTTCGACCCTCCCCCTCCTCTATCCGTCTTCACACTTTATCTTTGAGGAGCCTTGATAGCCGAGTGGTTATCACGTCCTTTTAGTAAGCGGCAGGTCCCGGGTTCGAATCCAGCCTGGGCTATGGGCCGTATGCACCAACAAAGATTATCTTGAACTCAGGTTCCACAACTTTTCCATTGTCACATCATGCCCTGGCAAACCTGAACAATTGAAAAGTTGTGGCTCAAACTGAGTTCAAGATAATCTTCGTTTGGTGCATACGGCCGTATGGGTTTAATCATCCCTGGTTCTTCACGTCCGTCGCATGGGACAGGGGTGTCTACAATCCGAAGATCAAAGATGGAAGGCCCTGAAAATCTACAAAACGAAGATTCGGCGAACTACAAAAGGAAGACTGAAACCTTTCAGTAGAACTCAGATGAGCTGCTCATTCAGCGCTACAATCTGAGCATTTCTGACCGGTACCCATTTATACACCTGGGTGGAGAGGTCACTGAGGCAAAGAGACTTGCCCAAAGTCTCGTGCCCAGTGGGATTCGAACCCGGGACCCTCTGAATGCTAGTCAGAGGCCCGAACCACTACACCACTGTGGTTCCCAATTATCACAGACCACAATGATTAATGATTGACAGTTAATTAAGTCAGGATATACACATTATCAATAGAACCAAAGAAACGAGCAAATCCAAAATGTGATATTCATATCTATATATTACACTATATACACGGTACAAACGTTTTCGGCAGCATCCTGCTAGCCCTCATCAGGTAAAATGAGAAATGTTACAAATTGAAGAAAGACTGGAGCATTAACATAACAGCAATAATACAATTAGTAACTCTGTTGGGGGTGATTAAAAGATCCCCAAGAAGAAGAAAGACCCTTGTTGAGCCAGCTGTTTGTTCAGGGCTGGCTTTTGTTCTTTAATCAGTAACGCCTCCTTAATCCTCAGCACATAATCCGACTGGGCATTATCAGTCAGGGCAGAAACCCTCACGATATTAGAACAATCGGATACTCAATCCAACCTCCTCGTCCCAAAAAAAATGTAAAACAGTTACGTCATCCGCCACCCTCATTAAAACAATCAGTCCCTACCCTTACTCATCACAACATCATGAAAACCCTGCAACCCTGTCGTCACGACGACGGTCGTACCGCACTCCGACATAAATCTGTGCATAATGGATCAAAATTGTATCAATCTTCACAAGGAAGCCGGTATTGACCCCCACGTGCCCCGCACACAGCGATGAGACATGAATGAGTAATCATCACAGCGCAAACTAAGCCAGTTACGGCAATCCGTTTCAGATTTGCGGGGTGTTACAAGTCTTAGGAAGACTCAGAACGTGTTAACCCAGTTAACCTCCCCCTGTCTGGATATATACTGCAAAAAAATATATATTTATACATCCAGGTGGGAATTATAGTTGGGATTTATTCCAGACTATTGCACCAACTCACAGGGTTATATCTAGGCCATTTTAGAGCGGCGGTACGCCATGCCGCCGAAAGGGGGCGCCGCTGTGCCCTTTTTTAACCCCCTAGGTTTTAGTACCTCCCAGACCCTCTGTCATGGTCCCTTTTGGTCGTATCACCTTAGAAACTGCCTTAAATGAGGAGGTCGCCACTTCTCCACGGAAAGATGTCACTGTGACCATATCAGGCTTTTTCATTGTCTTCAGGACGTCATCTCCGTGGCAATGTGCGGTGCGAGCATGAAGCCACAACGTCACGGCAGTGTGACGTTGACGTTCTGTACAACGTCACAGTGGAAAAGTGGATACGGTCGCAGCACCATCAAATGGTAGAAAAAATTAGGCTACCTCCTCATTGGCTGTTGACTGGACTTATAAAGACATTTTTAACTGAGAAGCCCCTCAAATTCCGTTAGTAGAAATGTCGCGAATGAAAAGTGCCCTTTTCTAGGTTGAAGTGCCCTTTTTACAAAGTTTGCACCGTGCCCTTCTGAAATCCTAGATATAACCCTGAACTCAGTTATCATGACAATTTGTTTTTCATTTGTACTGGATTCGTGACGCTTATCATCCAAACCCTGTTACCTCACCCAAGGGACCCACTCGTCATACGCCACAAAATGATGACAAACAGCCAAACAATGATTTGGTGACATTTCAGATCCTCCACGATGAAAACATGTGTCAAAGATAAAAATAACATGCTGAATGAGTTAAAGAGTGAAGTGAGATTTCGAGTTTAACCTAATTAGTGATCTCCTGGGGACAACTTCTCAAATAGGGCTTGAAATGTGACAGGTAACTACACATGTGATTGGATGATGATTTGGTTAAACTTGGTGGTTTGACACCATCATTGACGGCAGCTAGAATGAACCAATGAGATGAACTGTGAAGTCAGAGAGAGGTGAACACACTGTCCACACTAGATCGTAAAAGACCCCATCCAAGTGAGGAACATGAGTAGCTTGAAATGGCCTCCTCCATACTTACCAGGGCCCAGGGTTTCTGCCAGGATTTTCAAGGGGGCGGGAGAAAAAATTTCCCCCTCCCCAATTTTTTTCTCAATTTTTTTTCGCAAAAATTTTTTTCTCTAAAAAATTTTTGTCTCAAAATTTTTTTTTTCAAAAATTTTTTTTTCAAAAAATTTTTGTTTTGTTTTTTGTTGTAAAAAATGGCTTGCAGAGTCATTTTTTACACTCCAAAATGCAAAATTCATCTTCCTTCTGCATGAAAATTGCATTTGAAATGTAACAAATTAAAGAAAAACAAAATGACTGAAGTGAAAATAGTGATATTTGAAAAAGGTTAGTCTGCAAACTTTAGGGGGGATATCCCCTCCTTGAAATTTTTGAGGAGGGGATCATTCCCCCTCTCCCACCTCTGGCAGAAACACTGGGGCCAATAAAGCTTTGGTCCCGGTGTAACGTTTTTCAGTGTGGCCGTTTTTCTGTGTGATTCCCATTGTTCGGAACACACTCGGAAACGGACTCGCTTTTTCTCTGTGTGTCGTCCATTGTCAAGTCGCTGCTTATTCCGTCAATCTGTTGTATTGTCACACTGGCACACGGGCCTCACTGACATGACTGAAAAACGTTACACCGGCCCTGACGGCAACATACTTACAATAGAAAATCAATTTCCAAAGCATATATGACAAGTTTAATGTCTGCTGCTGTATCCATCACCTGATCAAGAAGATGAGTAAGAGCCAAGGAATTGTCTGGCTTCTCTGTATCTTAAGATCAAATGATGTAATGATATTAATGAAAACACAAAAGACGTCTCATTTTCTCTAATAATTTGTTCATAATTGAACCACCGTCCTGTGGCTTCGATTAATTTCTACAGCGAGGTCCTTCTTTGATCTTCTCCTGTCTAATTATCATTAGGTTGATTGGGTTCCAGCCGTCAGAGCAGGAAAGTCATGTGGTATTGGTCTCATTCTATTGTTCATTTCGTAAGTACAAAGCGCTGGATAGGAAGAGGTGGTTACCTTCAAAGATGAAAGTAACATGGTGAATTGGACAGACGTGTGATCATATTGAACCGTGTAAAATGACTGAAGTCCGAAGGTGAAGTGGCTATAGAGTCCAAACGTGAACTGACCGGAATCTTTGGAAGGGGAAGTGCCCGGAATACAAAGGTGAGCTCACGGGAATCCAAAGGTGAAGTGACTGGAGTCCAAAGGTGAAGTGCCCGGAATCCAAAGGTGAGCTGACCGGAATCCGAAGGTGAAGTGACTGGAGTCCGAAGGTGAAGTGACTGGAATCTGAAGGTGAAGTGACTGGAGTCCGAAGGTGAAGTGACTACAGTTCAAACATGTCAAATGTGAAGTGACTGGAGTCCAAATGTGAAGTGACCGGAATCCAAAGGTGAACTGACCGGAATCCAAAGGTGAACTGGCTGGAATATTTGAAAGGTGAAGTGCCCGGAATCCGAAGGTGAGCTGACCGGAATCCAAAGGTGAAGTGACTGGAATCGAAAGGTGAAGTGACTGGAGTCCAAAGGTGAAGATGTGACCGGATCCTGGGCACCTTGATATTCAAGATGACATGTGATGCATTGGCCAGGCAACGAGAGGAAATCTCATGCAGTCAAATCAACCACACTCCAGAGTGGGTCAAACAACCCAGACTTTCAGGGAAAGGGGGATCAGTCTGCGATCCCGGACTTTCATAATGGTTCCTTCAGAACTTACCCTGGCCAATCTGTCGCCGTACCTCGAATGATGCCTCGATCCAATGAGTTAACAGTGCGTTAATCCAATTTGAAACAACTGTCTCGAAGTAATTTCATCCTGGGTGGAATTAAACGGTAGTAAGGCAACCAAAACATGGCCAGGTCCTCGGGGAAATCACTCGTCAAAACAAAGGGAGAAGAGATCGGGGAAGATATCATCAAATGTGATGAAAAACTGAATTAAGTGAACACAAAAAGTGATATTTTAAACAATCTCTTCATTAGAGTTATCGTCCAAATGTTTTTAATTGTAATTTCAAAATGACTTGAACATGGATGCTATTGAAGTGAATTCTTTGTGGGAGTGTGTCCTGTCTGCATGTCGGCCGATACCATCGCGCGGAAAATTGCAGCGGGAATCTTAATGCCGGGGACAATGGGGGATTATGGGATAGTAGCGATGACAGCGATAAAAAACATCGCGTTGAATGATCTTAATTTTGCGTCTGTCCCATGTCCAGTATCCTTTGTCAAGATGTGACGATGGGTGAGGAATTATGGGTGTTTTCTAGTGCATTATGGGAGTTTGGGTGAGCTTGTCCTGACGTGAGTGGCGCTTGCTGTTGTGTTAAATCACATGGAAGGTTTTAATCACCAGAAGTGATGTATAAACATGAATGACGTATAATGAAGGCAAATAAGTATACCTATTTAGGGTTCTCCAAAGGGTTTGAAACAGACTGGGCGCTGGGTCACATGGTTAGTGATATCGGAGGCCGCTACCACACACGCTTCCTCAGGGAGGTCTGGGGCCTCCCCCAGAAAAAATTGAAATCTAGAAGCCCTGAAATGCATTTTCCCGGCATTTTGGAATGCAAATCTAGCATCTGTCCGTGCTTGGAAAACCTCAGCATTATTTAAAAGTGAATAATTTTGACCGGGCGGCGGATTTTTAGACCGGGCGCTGAGGTCGATCCTGTGTTTTAGAACGGGCACCGTGCCCGTTCTGTTACACTAGTGGAGAACCGTGCTATTCTTCCCAAACACTACTTGGGACACCATTTCAAATCATACTGACAGGTTAAAACTAACATACATGTACATCAAATTGGGTTACTAGTATTTCTTGGGGTTTTTGTCTGTTTTTTTTCAAAAATTTGTAAAGTGAGCTAACATGGCTAAGAGATTGGCAAATTGTTACTGCTTCACTGGTTAAGTGAGTCGACACAACATGAAGTCACTAAAAAAGCATAAAAAATTGTAAAATAAGAATTATTTCTTGGCCTTTTTAGCTGCAGTTCAGTGCACCATGGCATAAGCCAGCAGGACGCCAGGCGATATCGCAAGCAATCTGGACCCAAATCCATAAAACTTTGCTAGCTTAGTTGGTTGCTAGTTGTGTACATCAGCCTGTACAAACTGGGCACTTTAGCAGGCAACTAAGCCTAGCAAGGTTTTATGGATTTGGGCCCTGATCACCACCAAGCAAAATTAGCTGTTGACGCCAGGTGTGCGCTGGACAGCAACGCGTGGAATCCTCTCGCCAGCGATGTTCACCCAATATCAAACAATACCAAAGCCGATATCGCCTTGTTTGCGGTGGCTGGCGAGAAGATCGGTAGCGAAGACTGGTAGAATGCTTGCGACATCCCCTGTCTTTACTTTTTCAATCATGGTTGACTTGGACAACCTGAAGTTTGTCAATGTGTTTCTGCCAGAGGGGGGAGGGGGGATGATCCCCTCCTCAAAAATTTCAAGGAGGGGATAGTCCCCCTCAAGTTTGCAGATTAACCTTTTTCAAATATCACTATTTTTTTCTCACTATTATATGAGTTTCAGATTGTAAAGTTCCACTTGAAAAAGACCCTGGTTGGGGTCGAAAATTCGTGAACTGGAGATTTTGACTTCTTGCTTATTATCATTTTCACTTCAGTAGTGTTTTTCTTTAATTTCTTACATTCCAAATGCAATTTTCATGCAGAGGGACGACTAATTTTGCATTTTGGAGTGTAAAAAATGACTCTGGAGGTCATTTTTAAAAAAATGTTTGAAAAAAAATTTGTCAGGAAAATTCCCCCCCCCCTCCTTGAAAATCCTGGCGGAAACCCTGCAATGGTCTTTATTTCTTAATCTTATGTTAAAATATCATCCTCTTGGTGAAGTATTTGGTAGTGTGGCATCCCAGACTGTCCCACCAACACCTCGATGATGATGGAGCTGAGAAAAATGACAGGTCACAGTGTTCTTAATCACGGTTTTAGAACGTGATTTTGGTGCATCTTACCCCCAGCGGGCTGGAGCTATATTCATCACTATTGCCCACTCATTGAGCTGTGTACCCAGAAGATAATGAGTTGATCCTCGGGCAATGGCGGACACGTTGACCTCGCAAGACGTGCGTCCCTCGGGGCACGTCGCTACAATAAGATCAAGTAGCGAGTCGGATTGGTTACGCTATCTCACTTTCATTATTGGGACTGGGTGAGTGTGGGGTTAGGGCTGGCAATGGCATCTGGGTAAAAGGGACCGTCTCAAAAATGAAAAGTTTCAAGGGAGTTGTATGCTGTGTGGGAGTTCGGCTAAAGCCTAGTGTACAAGGTTGACTTGCGTCTGGAATGGACGCAACTGATCCGATCAGTCGCTGGTGATGTACACGATGCGCGAACGCACAAATTCAGCAACTGGGAAAAACTGGGGCATCCGTTGTTATGTCCTGACCGTGTACATCGCACTTGCGACTGGCAACAACTCGGGTAACATCCTGGGCATTGAGACCCAATTTCGTTCAGAAAACTGGCACTGATCAGTCACAAGCCCACGTACATCCCAGCGACTGAACGAAACTGGGTACTAGTTGCTAGAAAGTTAAACATGTGTAACTCGCGGCGACTGGCGATTTCTCAGTTCCAGCGAGTTGCAAGGGTGCGTACATTGACCGTTTCTGGTGACTGATCAATTCCTCCAGTTTCAGCTAGTTCCTCCCAGTCGCCAGTAGCTCAGTGGCGCCAAGTTGTACCTAGTCGCAAGTGCAATGTACGCTAGGCTTTAGAAAGAGGCTGGTTCAGTTGGGCTCGGATTAAACAGGGCTCCCGCGGATCCTTAAAAAGCATTAAAAGTCAGGAATTTTTGTTTTTCAGAATTAAAGCCTTAAAAAGCCTTAAATATAGCATTTTTTCACTCAGTGGCCTTAAAAAGGCCTTAAATTTGATGTAGCTTCAGTTTTTAATTTTCATTAAAACGTTTCCCCTTCCTAACGACGTTTTTATTCATATCAGTTGAAAACCGCCCAGTCGTCAAAATCGGGATCCCGCCCTCAGCGCTTACCTTTATGTGTTCTTTACAACATTCTCCTGCGTTAATATTGCACAACCCACATTAAAACTCCTGACAACTTGGCCTTAATTTTTTCCCGGATTGGCCTTTAAAAGCCTTAAAAAGGCCTTAATTTTGCTCACCAAAAAGCCGCAGGAACCATGTTAAAGTCCTCAATTTGAAAAGAATTCAAAACAAAAAATTAGCCGTGATGTAAGCCCGTGAGCTTCCTGCACCTCTGATTTGACCCCCGGATATCTCGCCCAGATTATAAGTGTGTGACACGACCATCTGTGGAGTATGTGATGAAGAACGGCTCTCCATTCCTGGTTAATCCGTCCTCTTTATTATCGCACACTTTGCGACAAATTTCTAAGGATTCTTATAATTGCTTGTGATTAAAATTTTAGGCCATGGAATGAACTTTTGTTGCAGGCAGACATTTTTTGCCCGAGGGTTGGATCTGTAAAATCTTTCTTGATGTCATTTGGTACATTGCTCACACCTCTGTTTTCTTGGCGAGATTCTGCAGACCCATTTCCACATTTTCATCCTTTAAGTAAACTTTGGGCGATTGTTCTTAGATTTTGAATGTTCAGGTCCAAATGTTTCAAACGTGACATGTAAAAGTTTGTTCTCAACAGCTGCGAACTTCTCACTTATTTTAACCCAATAGACCCCATGCCGCCCTAAACCGCCTAGAAGACCACGCCCACTTTTTGACAAAAATCCCTTCACCTCTAATGTAGAAATGAAAATTACCAATTACTGCCGGGAGCGCCACAATCCGCCATGTCGCCAGACGCCGATACCGCCATAAACCGCCTTGACTCATTATACTGTTCTCTATTCAGCTTAATGTACATGTAGTTGCATTTCATAGCGGTTCAGGGAGGTGAAAGTTACAGATGGAAAGTGCAAAAAAAATAGGTGGCTCTATTGGGTTAAAATGTCATGATGTTCTGCACCAGTAGCAAGTGTGTGCTATATGCAACATCGGGTTTTGGGGGATCAACGTATTATGTGGTGAGTGGTACACGGGACAGGTCCGGCTCCACACACGTCTGTGTGATCTCCAAGTGACCCACTCAGGGCAGCCGAGAGGTCTTCGTTGGTGACGGATAGAATTACTCCACCATTATAAAGGCAAACCTCACATCTGCCGTAGCTGGGTAGGTTCTAATCACAATACCTGGTTTTGTTCTCAACATGCGGCAGGCTTCATGTTGATCATGGTGTGTATTTTGTGCGTGGCATTTTGTGATGGTTCATTCTTTGGTATTCTATCAATGATTATGTTGCTGGATTCACCAGTATCTTCTTGGTGTTGAATGTGTCTGCAGTTTTTGTGAGGTATTTTATTTCGAAGTGGTTATTTGCACAGCTAACTGCTGTGTATGCAGTACGAATAATTTTCTTGCAGGCACGTTCAGCTAATTAATATTCATGCCCACCGAAGCATGTCTCGATGTAACGCTGTCGCTGCCAGATGTCTCGGTAGCTCAATCGGGTAGAGCGTTCGCCTTATACACCGCAGGTCCCCGGTTCGACTCCCGACTGGGGCGATTTTTTTCGCCGCTTTTCCTGTCTTTTTCTTTTCCTGACTTTTTCTTTTGGCTTTGTTTGTTTACTGAAAGTACTCGGAATCCACCGAACGGCCCAGGGAAAAAATTAGCGGACGGGACGTACTCCTTGTTAGGCAATTTTAGTGGGCAATTTTCAGGGTGTTTGTGTCATCCAGGAAAATTAGGAAATTAGAATGAATAATCTACTTGGCAAACATGTTTGCTAGAAACCCGGCCGCCGAAAAAAATGACGTGGAGGGGAGACTGCGAAACAAAGTGATTTTCAGAAGGCCCTGGCGATGATGAGCAGCAAGATTTTATCAAGTTCGTTGCCTGCCGAGCTCACGCCTTTCTACAAGCACATAAGCTTCCGCCGTCATACAGTAGGCCCTATGACAGATTTGGTCCAGATGACCGTAATCAGGGCTAGGCCTAATTACTGCGTGGTGTGCACAATGAAAAGACCTATACGACCCTAACCCAAATTAGGGTTGTGATTCGACAATAGGCTACCTGCCCTTTCCGTCAAGTGTAATTACAGAGGTGGTGACAAAATGTTTGAAGAGTGGTACCCTGGGCAGATTACATGTAGGTCAAAAACATCTCGCCATGCATATAAGGGCACTTGCCCATTGAAAAACGCCGATCTATTGAGCTAAAAATGAACAGGTTTGTGTCTTTACCAAAAGGAGAAATTGGCTTTGGTAACCCCCACGCGACCAATGAAGCACCACCATGCTGTTTAGAAGCACAGCTTTCTATCCAAGACAATTCCCGTCCTTATTTCTACAGCGAAAGTAGGCGGAGTCTGTTATTATACAGTATAGGCGGAGTCTGCTGTGCACATAAGAAAATCCGTACGTACTGGACGCACAGCAGCTGTGCCTCCAAGCGCTATAACCTGCCTTGCATACACAGCTGCTGTGCAAATAAACCCGGCCATTTTATTTTGTAGATCCTGGGGCCGGTTGCACAAAAGCATACTAGGCGTAGTATCATTCTATCTCCTAGTTGGCTTCTAATTTTGTATACAAACGCATACAAAGTTAGAAGGCAACTAGGAGTAGAATGATACTACGCCCACTATGCTTTTGTGCAACTTTGCCCTGGTTTCCATTCCACTTGGTTTAAATCTTGTCTGGCCTTAGTTGGTCAGATATTGAACAACGCTCACTCAAGGCTTTTCCAAGACTGGGGTCTCTATTGTATTTGGGTTTGTAACTGAATTGGTAACAACAATGTCAAATGGGTTGTAAGCACTTGTTTGAATGGTCATAATGGGTCCTTTAGAAATGATGCAATTTGAAAGGAGCGCTTTCAATAGACTAAAAGGTTTCAATCAGTTTAAAGACTTCAGCCAAAAAACATGAGGTGTGTTTATTGTCAACTATAGAGTGCATTCGACTTGTTTTTGTATACATGTCAATCTGCCAGAAAAATGATTAATCAGTCAGAGTGAAGGCCGAGGCTTCTGAAATTAGGCCTCAGTTGACCTATCTACCCCCCCCCCCCCCCTTTTGGCCAGCAAATTTTAAAAATCGGCCCTGGAGTTCTGAATTTGGAGCAAACCTTTGAAATTCTCCACAGATTTCAATTTTCAGTAGCACAGGGCGCCCCCTCTTTTCCCAAATCCTGGATCTGCCCCTGATCTTAGTTCGCTGTCGCTAATGCTCACCTTCTGAGCGACATAACTGCTTATGCCAGAGCGGGTCACAAATACGCGAGCGACATTATTTTTGGTGAGTCCATGAGAGAGAGGCAGGGAAAGTGTCGCAGCTCTTAAAGCCCCACAGTATTGAATTTTGCGATATTTTCAAAATGTTAGGAGAGAGCACAAAGAGGTCTCATAGCCTTGTGAAGGTCCCGAAAATGCTTGTCTGATACGTACTTCAGAGAATCAAGGCCTAGTTTTCAGCACACATTAGAAACAACGAAAGGGAGAGCTCTAATGTATTCAGATGGAGCGTAGTACATTTTACACTACGCTGACGTCGTGACGTCGGTGCACTGACGTCAAGAATCGCGGCGATGATTTGCGTTTTTTAGATTCAATACAGTGGGGCTTTAAAGTGCATTATGATTTAATTGCTCAGTTCGTTCCAAGCAATCATCTCTGTCTGTCAAAATTCTCATCACAAAAATGATTCAGACTGATCTATTATTAATTGTCACAAAAACCTAGCGGCGGATTGCCGTCTTGACGTGGATTTCCGAAACGAGTCGCCGAGATTGACAAGGTCACAACGGGCGACGTTTTTTCTCCCGTCATACAAAACAAAATTCATTTTCTGAGTGACTCAAAATGGCGTCTGCTGGAAAAAATCACGTGTGGAAAAACTGTTCCGACGTCTGCTGAAATTGTGAAGTTGTCAGTAGTAAGAGTCGTTGGTTACGTTCTCAATATCCTCCAACCCAGTCGTGGCAGAGGAAATAGATCCCGCCCTCGATATAATGACGCCACAACGAGAATTTAATGAGAAAAAACGGGCAGACGTGCACTCTACACTTGGTTAGCGATGATGCACGAGTTTATTGAATTATTTTTGGGATTAATCAAATGAGATGGGTTGGAAACGCCACGTCTGTCATTGTTGTTGATGATTTATGACGCGCTGCTCGTGGATACTTCCGCATCTTGTCAACTCAACCATTAGAAACCTGTGGAAGACTGACTCAGCGAGGAACGAATCGTGATCATATGATTCTTGTCGCTCTTCGGCAAATAAATGTGCCAAAAACCTCAACTTAAGCTGCTTTCCATGAGGCAGATGCAGAGGCAATGGCAGGCGCGGGTGTGGGTGCAGGCATTGTTGGGGGCCTCGTCCACGAAACGGGCATAAATTACGTTTACGATCACTTTGGAGACCATACGTCCCCTGTCACCATCTTATCATCATCATACAAACATTATTAAATTCTTTCCTTCTTCTTATCTTTTCAGGTAAGTTGACGTTTGGTCCATCAAAGATGATTTCCTTTTGAACTTGTGAGGGTGACTCTCTTCCTCGTAGAGGCCTCGTCCATCGTGAGTTTCTTCCACTTCCAGTATGAACCGGTCCTTATTCCAGTATGAACTGGTCCTACCTTCCAGTATGAACCAGCCGTACTTTCTAGTATGAACTGGTCCTACCTTCCAGTATGAACTGGTCCTACATGTACCTTCCAGTATGAACTGGTCCTACCCTTCAGTATGAACCGGTCCTACCTTCCGGTATGAACCGGTCCTACCTTCCGGTATGAACCGGTCCTACCTTCCGGTATGAACCGGTCCTACCTTCCGGTATGAACCGGTCCTACCTTCCGGTATGAACCGGTCCTACCTTCCGGTATGAACCGGTCCTACCTTCCGGTATCAACCGGTCCTACCTTCCGGTATGAACCGGTCCTACCTTCCGGTATCAACCGGTCCTACCTTCCGGTATGAACCAGTCCTACCTTCCGGTATGAACCGGTCCTACCTTCCAATACGAACCGGTCCTACCTTCGAGTACGAACCGTTTCTACCTTCCAGTGTGAACCGGTCCTAAATTCACAGGGTGAGGGTTGATGTATCATCCAGAATGGGTGCCATAATGCAGGAAGTGCTGGCTCCATGAGCCAGCAGACGTGCGGTATGAAAGGTGATAACTGGATATTGTGTTGACAATCCGTGACTAACCCCCTGTAATAAAAAATGACGGCTGTAAATCCGGTGTTGTTTTTCTCCCATATTTTTCACCGACTCCTGTGACTTTTCGTCAAGTCATTACCCAAGGCTGTAGAAAATGAGCGAGTCGATTTTCAACTCGGCACCGGCCTGTTTTCTGATGAGTTGAGTTGAGATAAGGTCTAAAAACAGATGCTAGGCCGCGTTGATCAGAGTATGGTACATTTAGGTTCGGCCACTTTTCTTTTTACCTGATGATCGGTGGATGTGCTCGCTGATAAAGCCGCAGAGATAAACGTGGTTTATTGGTGTAATCCATGCCCAAGTCTAGCGGTACATCGTAGCTGTTTCAACTTTGTGTAGTTCAAACAAATCCTGGTTGCAGTGACTGCCAACCAGACACAATGATTGGGGATCGCGGGGTTAATACATTACTCTGTATTCCAGTTTGAGTGGCGCGAGGTTTATCAACGATAGCTCCACAACGATTGGGCCGAATTTGACAAACCATACATCAATCGATTTGTCTTTTTTGGCGCTACAGCCATCATCACTGTCATTTTCCCGCAAAACGTGACAGAAAAAAGTTCCTTCACAAATCACAGTTTGTGTTGACGGCCGAAATGGTGGCCATTTTGAAATGACGCAATGCATCGTGCACGTGTAAACTGCACTGAACACCATCGCGAAATGAAATGGGTTTTGAGGAAGGGATCCGTTATGTCGGCCTTGCGCGAAAAATGAAGATAGCAGAAAGATACCGGCAAGAAAGACAAGTCGATAGACGTATGTTTCGTCAAATTGAACCCAGCTGTTGCGGAGCTATCGTTGATAAACCTCGCGCCACTGGGAAGTGGAATGAACTGTAGCTGTCTATTTCTTGTATTGAAGTTCAACATCCATTGATTTAGAACCCGTCAGGATATTATCAATATCAGCTCCTGACGTGATCTCCATATTCTTCATGTTTGCTGCAGTTGAGCTCTATCCTCTCTCAGTCATCTCGGCATTATCATATTAACCCTGTCATTTGGAGAGGTTGCTTCTCTAAGACAGAGTCTTGACCTTCTCCGGGGAGCCAGGGCCCGGTTGCACGAAACTCGCGACAGCACTATCTTGGTGTTAGCGCTATCTTCATGTTAGATGACGTAAAAATCCATTGTTCTTTTACGTCATTTAACATCAAGTTAGCGCTAACACCAAGATGGGGCTGTCGTGAGTTTCGTGCAACCGGGCCCTGGTCTTCTGTATTCCTGTTACATCATACACGATGCGATTTGGACATACGTCCAAAACGGATGCAATTTTGTTGTACAATTCTGTCAGATCGGAAGTTCTGGGCTGGGTTGCACAAAACTCATGTTAGCGCTATGTTAAATGACGTAAAATGACAATGGATTTTGACGTCATCTAACATAAAAGTTAGCGCTAACACCATGTTAGCGCTAACATGAGTTTTGTGCAACCGGCCCCTGTTCTCTACACAATCAATGTATGATTTTTTCATCCGTCAACAACGTCATTCTGTGTCAAGTGCACCAAGTTGGGGCCTACATGACCTCAAAGCAGCCACCTGATTGGTCAAGTTCATGCATCCTTCATCAGATATCTGAAGAAAATAGAACATACACCTACATGACCTCAGTGCAGCCACCTGATTGGTTGAGTTCATGTTCGCCCTATATCGGAAGAAAATAGAACATCGTCTTGTGCATCTGATGTCGCAAAGGCCATAAAGTTTTGTCGTAAGTGCTGTTTACACGAACCGATTTGGCCGTACGATCATGTCGGATCGGACAATCGGATGTAAAAGTTGTATTGTGTATTAAATTGGCCTTAAAGCCCCACTGTATTGAATGTGAAAAACGCAAATCATCGCCGCGATTCTTGCACGACGTCACGACGTCAGCGTAGTGTAAAATGTACTACGCTCTGTCAGAATACATTAGAACTCTCCCTGCAGTTTTTTCCAATGCGTGCTGAAAACTAGGCCTTGATTCTGTGAAGTGCGCATCAGGCAAGCATTTTGGGGACCTTCACGAGGCTGTGGGACCTCTATATGTGCACTCTCCTAACTTTTTATGCCCCCGACTTCCGAAAAAGTCGGGGGCATTATGTCGTGGCGCGTGCGTCGGTGTCGGTGTCGGTGTCGTCGTCGGTGTCGTCGTCGGTGTCGGTGTCGGTGTCGTCGTCGGTGTCCGTTAACATTTGGTTTCCGTCAATTAGCTTGAGAACGCTTTGACCGATCAACCTGAATTTTTTTGTGAGGGTTGGTCTCTATGAGGGGANTACTCCAGCTGCTACTATAGGAGGGGCACATGATTAGACATCCACAAACTAAACCGTTCCTGCCATATCAGATAGCCAAGTTAGCTAGGCTACCCTTCAACACAAGAAAGGGTGGGTGAGCCAAATGACATGGAACTACAGAGACGAAGTTGATGCAGTTTCATGTCATGGGAATCGAACCTGGGACCTTCCGGCCCGCACAGTTTGTTGCCACCAGCCTGTGCGACACCTCAAGTCAAGTAAGCCATTATATTCCTCTAACGTTGGGCCTAATCCTTGGCCCACATTGGCTATGCATAGGGCCTAGGGTATCAGCTGTACTGTAAGAGGTTGAGAGGGCGTCGCCCTTGGCCTAGGCCTATTTAGTTTTTGATAATCAGCGACTGCTGTGTAGGCTTGGTCTATCAAAATACATGTCCAAATGAATGAATCAACTTACCGCTGTATACTGGGATTAGTCAACGCCTCATCGAACGTAAAAATACACTTAAAATAATGATTTTAACAGGGATCATAAAAAGACTTGCGTCCACACCTTTTGACATGTCGGAGCGTGGCAGTGTTTACATAGCAACAAAGGGGCGGGGCATAAGAAAAAATGATTAAATATTCATGAATGACCATGATGCCTGGTCCGTTCATTGACCACGGCAGACAAAAACGGCGAACATCGCAGATTCGCTCAAAGTTCAAGATCAAGTCACCAGCCAGTCACCATATTCTGGCTGCACTACAAACTAGGATCGACAACACGTCGACTGATATCCTCTGTATTGGGTGTCACTGCGTATTGTTTCCAAAATCGGATATCGAATTGGAGAGCGATGGGACTGACCGGCCGGAGTTTCCGACCTTTCCAACATACTGTTCCAAGGGCGTGTCACTGGTCTCAACGATCAATAAAATAATAATGGTATTGACCGCCGCTAGATGTCAGGCGCGCCCAGTGTGTGGCTCTGGCGCTGGCGATGCTGTCAATTAGTGTCAATTAAGATTACGTGAAGTGCGGTTGCTGGCGCTGTCTCGCACAAGAATAGGCCTACGTATGAATAATATTTCATTTTTAATTACATGCTCTTTCATTGAGCAGCAAATCCTGGGCAGCCTGTGGTCAGTCGAAGAGAGAAGCGCTGAGCGCATTTCGCGCCATTGCTACCAACAGATGCAATGACGTCATTACGTCACCAAGATGCGACACACATTGAGGTTGCCATGCAGGCAGCGCGGACCGGTCGGTGAGGTAGGCCTAACATTTATCACGCCAGTTTAGCCTGCTGTTTCCTCTACTCCACGCAACACTTCATGTATTCGAGTTCTATACGCCGATACCCCGCCAATCGACACCAAAATATGATTCGATCTGAGCTCGAGTGCCTGATATCTGACTTCAAACATTCGAAGTGGTCAGATGAAAAAACGTTAGCCATTTTGTTTTAGCCACGCCCATCCATGTGACATTATGCCATGTAACATGAGAAAATGTTACACGGCCACGTGATGCGTATCGGCCAATCAAATTCAAGGATTTGACCTTGAGGTACGATATTATAAAATATTATACCTGAAGTTATCATGAAAATCAAACAACTGCAACATAATGAAAAATTAGTTGGGAAAATGGTTCCGAAATGAGCAGCCCCTTTGGTTGAATGGACCATATTTCAACCAAAAAAATGGAAGTGGATGGGTGTTTTGAAAAAAGAATACTTTTCTATAGGATTCTATTGACCAACACCTCTAGTTTAACAAGCCAGGTGAAATAGAACAATTCCGCCTCATACTTTTTGTCAAATTGCATTAGAAAATCAGGTATTTTAGCATTCTTCATATTTCTAATGGCTTCATAATAACACTGGACTACTCATTTTCAACAGCAAAAAGGAAGCGTATGAACTATTTCCTTTTCGTTTAAAGTTGATATGTCTGCCTTTGTAGACACCTGAAGATGCCATATCCAGGTGAAATATTTCATTTCCTTTACTTATGTGACCAGAGGAAGGGTTTTTCCTTAGCCGCCTGTACATTGACTGTACATACGCTGGGCATGGCCGTAGTGTCATGGCCGCGCCTGCGCACTGTCGATGGTAGCGAAAGTTGGTAATGGCTGCTTCAGCATATCTGCGAAAAGACGGTAAAGACACATCTTTAAAATCAGTGACTCTCAAAGTACCGTTCAAATGACGTAATCACATCTGACATCCTGAGAATACTAACTGGCGGGAAATTTAAAACCTTTCAATATCTCAATATCAAACAACGGCTAAGGAATGGCTTGATTCGGTCAGAGTTGTTCTTTTTGAGAGTCTCTGATTAGGTCATTCCTATTGACAACACACGAGATCCTCGTTGCCGAGAATAAGCGGGTAACATTAAAGGACAGATTTACACATTTGGCGCCTTTCGTCAGAGGAATCTTGTGGGACAATGGTGTGTGGAGAGATAGATATCCTTTATTACCTGTGCTTACGTTCAATCACACTGCGAACGTAATAATCTACATTGATACGCAGTAAGCTACCATTCCCTAGCCAACATTTTGTGGGAAAAGATGACGAGATAGTTTGCCAAATAAGAAACTAAACAGTGGTGTGAAGACGAAAATACGTGTGTCATTATTTATGATGTTTACCAACAGTTTGATTCAGACGTATTTTCAGACGGTGGTGCATCACTGGAGTCTTTTAACATCAGACATCCCGCAGCAAAATGTTACGTCATTTCTAGCCTGTGCTGCAGTTTGTTGTCAGCTGAAATGTACAACCTTTGTTGTCCTACCGAAAGATTTCGACTCTGTTTGTCAGATGAGCAGAAGGAGAGGAACGTATATGGAGAAGAAAGAAGCACTTCAATTTCAAGCTGCACGGATGTATCAGAAAAAGGTAATGTGTATACTACCAATGCACACAGAGCTATAGAGCTGTTTACAACCCATAACTGTTAGTTGTAGTATAGTATGAATTTCTCAAACAATGACAATAGCAAGAACAAATTTACTGAAAACTATGTTAAAATGGTTTTCAATCGAATGCACCAACAATCTGGACCAGAGAGAAAGTTCGTTCCTGACAGGTCTGGCATGAAATCAGTGAGTGCGGATGTCAATACTTCTTTTCAGTATCTCACATTCAACATCCACAATAAATTGTCGGCATGTTTTTCAGGAGAAAGAAGCAATTGATTATAGCATTAGAAAAACAGGAAAATTTCTACCACCTGTTGTCATTTCTAAAGGGGAGACTTGGCACTTTGAACAGATACATGGTTGGCTAGTTGTAGTTCTTGTATTCAGCATTCAACAAACCAAATCTCTTTGTAATAGATACTTTCGGTTCCGAGTTTTTTCTCGAGGTCAGAGAAAGGCTGATTATAGACTTCTGTATCATCATATGGTTCGTTTCAAAGCCCCGTTTCCGAAGGATTTGATTGTTGGCATTTACAAGTCGTCCTTTTTCCTATGGGACAGTAATGCCAGTGAGATTTTACTCTGTAATATTGTAAATGGCACATTTTCCCAAAAATTGTTGATCCCAGCATCTGATATCTGTTATGGGAAAAGGGACGGCACCCCTTATGGAATAGAAGAGAAATTTCTTCATTGGTGCAAGAAATCAGGTTATTGGGAGGGCACTATCTATGACGTGATGAGATCAGAGAAATCGAACATTCTTGTTCTTGAAAATGGTGTCCGCCTTCATCTGAAAGGCGAGCCAAGGATTATTGGCGGAACGGGAGTGTTTTGCTTTGTCTTTAATTCTTCGGATAATGCCGCTATTTTTTATGTTCATTTAGAGGAATACGAGTATAAAGCAGTGAAGTACCGTGTCAAACTGAGAAACAAGATGGACACACGATGCAATAGTTTTGAAGTTCTTCACGATTTCTACTACGAGGTGATTTTCTTAATAGGAAAACCCTTCCTCTCGGGCTTTGCACTGCAGAAGATTCCTGATCCAAAGGAAGGCCTCGTCAAAAACGGATCAGGGAAGTTCACATTTAAAGACAAAAAGGCCTATTTTTATCAACAAGGTAAGAATTTGTTGCGTACTGGGTATAAGTACGAGTTGCATCACAATGACGGATATTTATTGATTTTTGTAGGGTCACCAGGAAAGTTTTTCAGGAAAGTTTATTTATCTAAAGCAGACCTCGACCAGTCATCTCGTCTATCCTGGTCAGAAAATCTATAATTTATGGAGGATGTCGTCGGACAGTCAGAATGGCACACTGAAAACTTATTTCCTGCCACCTCCGAGGTTCCGGGTTCAATCATCAGTCCGACCTACATGTATTCTTCATCTAATGGAGATTGCCAATGAATGTCTTTGACATGGCAGATATTTGAAGGAGCTGGACGTCCAAGTTGTAAACACTCACTCACTGGTTCTCTATCCACGCGACGCCTGCGGTGCTGCCACCTATTGTCGGTGATATGTACTGACGTGAATATCGTGAGTGAGTTGCATCGGACCGGGAACCAGTCTAACGATCATGGGGCGCTACTGGTGCTGCCACCTGCACGAAGGAATAAAACTAGTTTGCCGACCATGTTTGTAAACAAACCAGCTTGTTTACAACTTCGGCGTCTAACTCCTTTAAGGGCGCTCTGGTTTCCTTCTGCCCAACCTTCATTCGTCCGATATCATTTATTGAGCTTATAATACAGAGTTTTCGCAAAGCCCCCGAAACGCCAACGCGAACGTCTATACCCTTTTGTTCGGTGCTCTCCCCGTGGCATCGAACAATGGGTTTGGCGTTCGCGTTGGCGTTTCGGGGGCTTTGCGAAAACTCCCTATTTTGGCGGTGTGCTCCCAATTCAACAACTACATTGGTTCTGTAGCTTTAGCTGATAGGCGGATTACAACATTGTGTATTTTACGGATAATTCAACGTAATCGATCCATTTTCACAACGAGCGTCAATGAACGTAATTATATGGTTCTTCCACGAGTCTAGAGCTGTGTTCACACTGCGATAATTTTTTAGGAATTTAGGACTGTTATTTTTCCTAGGGGCCAACCTTCTTCTGTCCGATAGTCCGTACAAAACTGTCACCGCTGAGCCCATTCGGAACGACCTGAGGCGAACTGCCTATCTGTCCACTGGGCGGCGCATTTCACCTCGGCCACAAGCCCAAGGCAGCCATATTGTTTATCAACCAACCCACGTGACCGACCGTGGGACTATTTTGACAGAATTTTGGCCTGTTAAGATGTTCAACCTTATTTGCTGGATACGTTGAGGCATATTATATATAAACGTACCGGTATCTCACCCAATCTGCCAATTATTGATCCAATAACGCATCGTTTCTGTGTGACCTAGTGCGTAGGTGCTGCAGGTGTGATGAGGCGACCGCATCCAAACTCCCAGAAATGCATGGAAATCCTTGCGCGTTCAAGATGGCTGCCTTGGAATTGTGTCCGAGTGGAAATACGAGTGACTACGGAAATCGCCGAGCAGTTGCCTTCGGACGTTCTGAATGCGCTGAGCCACCATCTCTGACTCATCCCTCATCCCTGTCCCTGCAGCATGGTCCGCGTACCCCTTCAGTCCGTAGGCCTAGATTCTCTTCAATCTCTCAACCTCCGTCGCCATAGCCTTCAATCAGAAATCCATCTCCCCATCCGTCATATCGTATCATATCACTACCGGTGTCGAAACCCTGGTGGGTTTTTGCCAGAGGTATGGAGTCCACGACAGGCTACAATCCACCTACGTGGGGTCTTTTACTTGCTCTGGCATAAAGGGACCCGTCCGACGGACCCTCAATTAATAGAAAATCTAGGCTTTCTTCATCTAGGCTAAAAGCAAATGCTTAGCATCTAGTGTTTGCTTTGAAAGTAGACACTTGTCTCCGAATGAATAAAGTACAGCAAATGCTTTTTACTAGGCAGGAAATCCTTCTAATTTTCAAGGTTGCCCCATACGTGGATTAGAAATTCAAGCAAATGGCCTTCATCAGCGACAACAGCATCCGTTCCCACGTCTTCGGGGCCACTTCTAAAATGCGGATTCGGCGGAATCAGCAGAATCGGCGGATTTTGTCATGCAATTAAAGACAGCATTTTTAAATAGATTAATACTTTCATGACTCATTGCAACTTTCGTAAATAACATTATAAGAATGATCGGCATTTTTTTATTTGCCTTGAAAAAGCCTCACTGCGCTACAGTGGTCTGCAACCGATCCGTCAGCGCAAGCCATCACAGACAAAAGAAGTCGGCGTGGTGTGTGTGGGTCAGTACACATGCTTGAGTGTGTAAAGGTGGTGTACTCATCCCCGACAACGATAGGCTGAGCGTATACACAGTCACGTACACAATGTACACAAGTGCTATGTACACGTGTAGGCTACATAGGCCCTACCCTTACGAAAAATTCCCATGTGTTATTTCTTTTTTCACATGTGGGAATTATTTCACATATGTGAAAATAAGTCCATGTGTGATATTTGCCGCTTTTCCCATGTGGGATTTTTGTTGAAATCCCATGTGAAAAATTCCCATATGGGATTTTTGCTGAAATCCCACACGTGAATCCTACATGTAAATTCTATATTGTTCATAATCTTAGTTCACCATTTTTCGCTACCGGTATTTTCTTTATCACCTGACTTGTGTCAGATGTAGAAGGAAAAGGCCACCATCAGCCTTACAATTATAAGTAGCTTTAATCTAGCCAATAGGCCGAGAAGCTACATGTATAACAGTTCTAGGTGGTTGGGGAATATCAATGAACAGAAAAGTATCTTTTCTTTGGTACAGACAAAACCAATGTTATACATCTATCGCCTTGACAATTCTGAAACATAAACATTCACAACATCAATTTTTTGTCTCATATTTCAAATGCTAGTTTTAAGTAGTTTTCTTATGCATTTGTTTTCATAAAAGCTGGCGTTTTTTATTAAATATTTGCAAATTATAACACAATTGCCCTCTTCCCAGCCATCCGCCGGTAAAACCTTCATGTTTAACCTGGTACATAAAGCAAACTCGTCTACCTGCTTGCCTGTCTGTCTGTAGATTAACCACCACACCTATAAGGACAGTTTGTCATATATTGCTTGTTATTTTCATTTTCAAAAGTCACTCCATTCTTAATGATTCATCTCACTGAAATACCATGTGTGAGGAAAATCACATGTGTGATTTTCCTGAGAAAACAGAAGTACTATGTGTGAAAAAATCACACATGCTAATTTTAAAATTCCCATGTGTGAAAATAAAAATAACACATGTAGAAAAATCACATGTGGTAATTTCGTAAGTAAAAAGAAATTCCCACATGTGAAAAAAAATTCCCACGTGTGAAATAATCCCATGTAAATTTTACATGTGGTTATACCGACATGCGCTAGGTATGGCTGCGTCTCTTTCAACAGAGTTTGCTTCGATGCGACATAGCATGTCGACGTAAAATTGCTCAAGGAAATTTTTTCGGCCTTTCCAACAAAGTCATTTTTCTTGGCAATCCGGAAATAGGATCCAGTTATTTAGCGCGAAAGTTCACTTAGATACTTCATACGTAACGTACCGTACCAGAAATGTTTTTAGATAGATAGATAGATAGATAGATAATTTGAAGCTTTTTTTGTAATCATTTTTATCAATGAATTGTCACGAATTTAAGTTGGGCAGTTCGGCGGCACGCAATGGGTATAGATCGACCTTTGAAGGGGTGCATGCCAAAACGACCTAAGTCACTTTTGACCATTTTTCAGGACAGCCAAAAAACTCTATTTTTTATCTGCCTGGGTAGGAATTGAAAAATATATTTTTGAACCTACAGGGGCGTGGGTAATTCCATTTTGTGAACACTTTTTACATTAGAACATTGGGAGATAATGGGCGTTTTCTGTTTTGAGGCAGGTCCTGACGAGGCAAAACAACCTAAGTCAAGTATTTTTCCCCGGCAAAATGACCTAAGTCAGGATTTGTGCACACGCAAACCATCAAAATCATTATTTACGCTGAAAGGGTAAATGTCGTCCTGGGTATATACAAAGATTACCCAGGATCCCAATCTTCACTAAAACAATACCCTGGGTGTAGCTTCAGTAGCCGATCATCACCCAGCATCCACAATCGGTGCCTAGGAACGAATCCTATTTAGAAATCCCGTGGAATCTCGCGGTCTGGCGCCGCGGTACTTGTTGAGTGTAGCTGCGCTTGACATTCTTCAGGCTGTCACGTGACCACGGGCGAGACAACCTTGAATCCAGGTGTCATACCACGATGCTGGGTGATGTTCCGCTACCGAAACTACACCTAGGGTATTGTTTTAGTGAAGATTGAGATCCTGGGTAATCTTTGTATGTACCCAGGACGACATTTGCCCTTTCAGCATTATTTACCAACCATTCGATCAAGGGATGGCAGACAAGTTCGGACAAAAACGCCGGTAAAAGACAATCATCCCCAGAAATCGCATTAACGACTTCTTGTCTGTAGGGGCTGGATGCTCAACCATTGCCTGCACTTTGGCCTGGACAGGCCCATCCTGAGACTCAGGTCATTTCACTCGGCCATCACCTCCCTTATGCCCTGAGCTAATCAGTCGCTTCTGAATGGAGAGGCCGGCTGTTCCAGTTACCTCCCACTTCTTGCTATTGTATTGCATCAAAGGCGAATACCTTGTTATACTGCGCGGAAATGCATAAAAACACACCATTAACCATATGTCTTGTTGGATATTATTCATTTCATGCATTTTTATGATCATTATGCGACATTAATATGTTTTCATTCGGCAATTTGATCCCATTGCCGGGAGGTTCCGATTTAAAGTAAGATCCGTTTATTCCACGAATTCTCCCAGTGTCCCGAAATAGCAGCCAATGGGAAAGAGCGTTACATCGGCCCGTTAAAAATCATAGGTCAGTTGTATTCGGGGTTGGTTTTATGCCAGGACTTCGCTATAAGCTGGCTTCTGATTGGCCGATTTGACGACAGAAAGTCTGTCAGTGGTTCCCCGCCGAAAAGGCACGGGATGTGACAGGGTCAGAAGAGGTGCGACGTAGGAGATGCGTCTGAATAACCCTGTTTCGAGAGGATGGGACAGGCCTGACCTGGCCGTAGCCAACTTTTTGCCCCAGATACGTAACTTGCGCATGGACAAACTCACTTTTCACCAAACTGATGGACAAGTTAGCCTCAGTAGAACCTCGTTCCCAGGGCTTAACGTTGGCTTGTTAATCAATGCAATCCTCAATCCGCTTCTTAGGGAAATTGTCCCCTTTTGACACAGCATTGACCTTTCTAAAGTCTTGACACAACCTATGAGTACCATTCTTCTTTGGTACTAACACACAAGGTGAACTCCATTCAGATTGACACTCTTCAATCAAATCATTATCGAACAAATATTTCACCTCCTGATCCAAAACCTCACGCTTTGTTGGATTCATCCAATAAGAATGTTGCTTCACAGGTCTCGCTTCTCCAACATCTATATCATGATTTTCCCATGAAGTACGTGTGGGCACATCACCCAACA
Organism: Notospermus geniculatus; assembly: GCA_002633025.1. Taxonomy (NCBI): domain Eukaryota; kingdom Metazoa; phylum Nemertea; class Pilidiophora; order Heteronemertea; family Lineidae; genus Notospermus; species Notospermus geniculatus. Next base: position 234,517 of record NMRB01000769.1, on the reverse strand, counting down.
AATGTGAATACTCAAGAATCAGTTCTTTCACCGCCTTTCGATGCTTAGGATTCTGAATATGACACAATGGCTGATATTTATAAAGGCTAGCAAATGCTTTTCTTTCAAGTTTTGTAGTGCATTTCCATTGGGCCTCGCTGTGTAAATCTTAAGGAAAAGCATTTGCTAACATTTATGAATACCAGCCAATTTCGCATCAAGGTTCTGAAGAACATCTGAATTCTTCAATCTAGGAGAGTATTGTTGTATTGTATTTCATTTTTCCGTCAGGGCCGACGCTATAGCATTATTGGCCCTGGTAAGTACGGAGGAGGCCATCACAAGCTACTCATGGGGTATTTTACTTGCCCTTGCAAAGACACAAGGTACAAGGCACCACGGCTTGCTGTCCCATGCGACGGACGTGAAGAGCCGGGAATGAAATCCCATATGACCCGGGCTGGATTTGAACCCGGGACTGCTCGTCACACTCATCACCGCAGTTGGCGAAGGTAGATGCAGGCTTAGGAACCGTTTTGTCATAGTAACAGCAATACCTCTTCAACATGTTGATATGACATAGTCTCTTCTTTTTCACTCTATCTGGAGTAAACACAACATAGTTCAGGTCACTGACCTTTCGCCCAATCACGTACGGGCCAGTATATTTGGCCTGCAAGGAACGGCCTTCTAAAGTCAAAATCACAAGGACCTGGTCCCCAGCTTCAAACACACGTTCTCTACATTTTCTGTCATACCAACTCTTCATCTTTCTTTGAGACGACTGAAGATGAGATTCTGCCATTTCACATGCAGATGACAATCTCTCCCTGAATTGTGCCACATAGTCAAGAACATTCACTTTCTCATCACAATCAATCACGTTCAACCAACTCTCCTTCAACAACTTTAGAGGACCACGGACTTCATGCCCAAAAACAAGCTCAAATGGGCTGAAACCCAAACTCTCCTGTACACATTCTCGTGTTGCATACAACACTAACGGGACACCTTCGTCCCAAGACCTCTTATTCTCAAGAGAGTATGTGGTCAACATGCTCTTCAAGGTGGCCTAGAATCTTTCCAAAGCCCCTTGTGACTCCGGATGTACATGCTCAATGCCTAATTGGTCCATTACCTGATTGAAAATATTTTACATGATTGCAAAGCATGTTTGGGCAAACGAACCCAACTGAAGAACTTTATCAAACACTTGATGACAGACTTCGCTGTGATATTGCTCAGTGGAAAAGCTTCTGGAAAACGTGTGGCTCTGCATATAATTGTGAGCAGATACTGATTTCCTGAGGACGGGCGAGGTAAAGTCTACCGAGATTTTACCAAACGCTTCCCCAACAGAGGGAATTGGATGAAGGAGAGACGGAGGGATCCTCTGATCTAGCTTCGCAGCCATCTGACATGCATGACAGTGTCTGCAGAATCGAACCACATCAGACCGAAGTACTGGCCAAAAGAAATTCGTCAAGATTCTAAGGTATCTTTTGGTAATGCCTAAATGACCACCCATGGGCGACGCGTGAGCCATCCTAAGAACTTCAAGCCTACAAGATTTCGGAACCACAACATGTTGCCTGCAACGCCACTCTTCATCACAAGCAGCATCAGGAGGTCGCCACCTTCTCATAAGAATACCAGACTTCTTGTAAAAGAATACAGGTTCTCCCCCTGCTTCCTCATCAGATCATCCTACAGATCAGTTGATTGTAGAACAGGAGAAGGATCCTGCAGTTAGGAAGTTAGCTGAGAGTTACAGCACACTCAGCTAACTTCCTAACTTCAGGATCCTTCTCCTGTTCTACAATCAACTGATCTCTAGTTTAAAACACTTGATGTCAGTAGCTTTCAACTCCTCGACCTGTACATTTTCAGGTAAATCTTCAATCATGACCTCCTCAGTCGCATCACTACCCAAATGATCAACTTTCCCCTCAGTAACACACTGATTCGTGCTGGGTTCAACAACGGTACTCTCATCAACAACATTATCACCATCAGTACCGTACCATCATAACGTGCCTCTTTGGCACATGCTCAACTTGACCATTGATTATCTTCACCATCATCCAGAGATACCTCGACAGAGCAGAACTCCGTAATGTCAGATACTGACATAGATTGTAGTCAGCGTATGTCAGTGTATGTCATGTACTGACATAACTGTAGTTTACACAGCGCGAACGCTCAGGTTTGTGGCGCTTTTTTCGTCCACGCATGTACAGGATCATCATTTTTCGTTACTTGGTATGAGGAGTGGGCGGCGCGCGTCTCGGTTTTCCTGCGAATGTCTTAAATTGCAGTTGTCAAATGCACGGCAAATCCGTGACCTTGAATAACGTCCTTTGTGTCGCTACCACGCCCTATTGTCGAAATGGCATGACTTCGACGAGTGATATGACGCCTTCAGTTTTTAAGCCGCATTTTACAGCGACCAGTTCGCTGAGGAATATGACGCCGGTATGGTGTAAAATCGACACCGTTGTTTTCGAGGGAGGTCAGCTTCCATTATTGTTCTTTGTGAACTTCCAAATCGTAGTTCACAACGATAGCTGCAGGGCGTGGTGCAAAACGTGCGGTCAGGTTCGTATAGCTGAAATCTTCGCAGCCAAAGTTCAGGACTCGCGTTTCCTTCAGTTTTACCTGTTTAGCTGTGTTACACGAATTATCCAGCAGTGAAAGTATTGTGCCAGCATGTGAACGTTGACAACAAACCGGGGACATTCGTGATGGTCGCCGAAACATTTGATTGAAAGAGACAGCGGCAGTCATTTGAGATTTCGGCACTCTCTGAGGTTTTCCGTGTGCGTTCCATCACCTTACGCCCTGCCTTCGGGGGCCAGTAATCGAACGCTTTCTCCTGCTGGTCTGATCTCCAAGTGACAGCGGAACAACACACGTCGACCATTGGAGAAAAAATATGAAGGTGCATAGTGTGACTGAGCTATAATTTCGAGTGGAGGATTTGCTGCGGTTGGACAAGGGACAAAAGAAACTCTTTCGAAGGTACATTTACCACATGTATGCCAAATTGCAGTTGTAAAGCCAGCAGCACAGCAGGCGATATCGCAAGCGATTTGCTCGCCACGGAACAAACTCGGCACTTGACGCCAGGTGTGCATGGGTGACTACAAAATGAAGATTGAAGATTGAAGACCAGTACAAAACGAAGATTGAAGACCCAGTACAAAATGAAGATCTACTATAGTACAAAATGAAGACCCCCTCAAAAATCTACCTAAATATTGTTGATCGACTTCAAACTTTTGTGACCCGAAACTGATCCCAGGGGGACACTTTCCACAGATTTTCAGCCAATTCTGACTTTGCCGTCATTGGCTAAAAACCTGTGAAAAGTGTCCCCCTGGGATGGATTTTGGGTCACAAAAGTTTGAAGGCGATCGAATAATATTTAGGTGGATTTTTGAGGGGGGTCTTCATTTTGTACTGTAGTACATGTAGATCTTCATTTTGTACTGGGTCTTCAATCTTCGTTTTGTACTGGTCTTCAATCTTGTAGTCATCCATGCACAGAATCCTTTCGCCCATTATCAAACAATACCAAAATCGTTATCGGCTTGTCTCCGGTGGCTAGCGAGAAGATTGCCGGCGATGTCGCCTGGTGTGCTGCTGGCGCTGAAAGGGTAAATGTCGTCCTGGGTATATACAAAGATTACCCAGGATCTCAATCTTCACTAAAACAATACCCTGGGTGTACTTTCGGTAGCCGAACATCACCCAGCATTGTAGTATGACACCTGGATTCGAGGTTGTCTCGCCCATGGTCACGTGACAGCCTGAAGAATGTCATGAACAGCTACACTCAACAAGTACCGCGGCGCGAGACCGCGAGATTCCACGGGATATCTGAATAGGACTCGTTCCTAGGCAACGATTGCGGATGCTGGGTGATGTTGGGCTACCNTGTACCAAAGCTTGAATGATGATGAGGCCACATCGACTGGTGTGTCCAAGGGCATTTCAGTGCCATAGCATATATCAATTGGACGGTAAATCAAACAAGTCATATTTTTGAAAAATGTATTTTCGGTCTCGGACACCTGAGAGGCGGGCGGAATAAAAATAAAAATAAATTATTTTTTTTCCATTTTGGCAAGTTTTTGGAGCGGAGGGCTCGTGAAAACCCCCCAAAATAAAATTTTATTTTTTTTCATTTTCCTATTTTCACCTGGCGGCGGGCCCGCGAAACAAGGAATAAAAAAAGTGTGGCCTAAAATGCGATTGTTAATAAGTTCCGTAACCCGGCGATAGGGGCACTGCATGTAGGCAACTCTCCGTCATCAAGTGGCTACTGGGGCCGTGAAATAGCCTATACGCATGCGCATGAATCATCGATTTGCATCGCCGTCTGTCGGGGTGGTCCGAACTACAGGCAGACACGGGGATTTCGCGGTTACACTACATAAAGTACCCGTGTCTAAAATAGCCCCGGCGTAGCCCCTTCGAGCTCGCTGGGGCTAATAAGCACGGAGATTTCAGACACGGGTCTATTTAGACTCGGCGATTTATTGGTGTAACCGCAAAATCCCCGGGGTAAGCACGGGGATTTATGTAGTGTAACCACCATCTTATGTGAACTTACAACTACGAATTGGTTTATTTCAGGCACGATATGTGTAAATTACAGTTCTTAAGGCGGGAAAACCTCTTCAAGTTTGTCAATACCCGAAACCTTGCCCAAGGAAGTAAATCGCAATTAAAAAGAATTGACAAAAAAATTATGTCTTCCCTATTCCTGGTTTTCCAGAGAGACATTTAACACCGTTCGTGTGAGTGAGACACGTTTCACAAAAAATTGTTTGCACAATAATCACCGGTACTTGATTACCGGTATCAAAGTTCAGAAAGAGATTTTCAACACCAGCAATCAGAGCGATGTCGAACAAAACCATGTTGATGGGAACAGATTTAGGAACCACCGCCTCGAGGAAGGACTTCACTCTTCCCTTGTCACCCACCGATGTTTTAGAATGGCGATTACATGAAATGCTATGGACTTATCTGTCGCCAATTTTACTTCTCTTCGGCACCGTGTTCAACGGTTTGACCATTGCTGTTCTTCTAAAACGCCAGTTCGGTAATATTTCCACTCGAATTTTACTGGTAACGTTGGCTGTTGCGGATACAACGTTTCTGTACTGGGGTGGTCTACCGCGACAATTCCTTGAATGGGGATTCGGCATCGACTTGCGTGCGCTGACGGTTGCAGGTTGCCCCATCCAGGTGTTTGTGGCTTTTTATGCGAAGCACATGGCAAGTTGGCTTATCATGCTTGTGACATTGGAGCGATGGGTCTCTGTCTGCTACCCGCTGAAATCGCGTTCGATCTGCACCAAGAAGTGGACGATTTGGGCAGTTCTTCTGGTCGCGATATTTCTTGGCTCCCTCAACAGCCACATCCTGCGATTTTTCACCATCACTGACTTATGGCCAGATATCTCATGTGCCTTTTCGACATTCGAATACATGAAATTTTGGTTCGACTATTGGTTTTGGATGGACCTCCTCGCCACATCACTAATCCCCTTCACCGCAATAGCCGTATGTAATTGTTCAATGGTTTACCAAATTATCAAGAGCCAAAGGAACAGGAAAGCACTCCAAGGCGATTCGAGTGGCGGTAAAACGTCAAAGTTGACCAGCGCCACCTATATGTTGTTGACAGTAAGTTTTACGTTCATAGCACTAACGCTACCTGCTTGTATTTATTACCTTATTGCAAGGCTGTACGGACCACACCTTGGAAACGACGCCCATACGAAAGCTCGACTGAAGCTTTTCTACACGAGTACTGGTTTATTGGCTTACTTAAATAACAGTGTAAATTTCTTACTTTACTGTGTGAGCGGTAAGGCATTTCGACGAGAATTTTTTGCCCTATTCAATACTTCAAAATAATTTTCATGTAATTACTCCAATGAGGAACCTATATGATTCAGTAGGCCTATACAGGGTGTCCCAAAAGAATTGTCAATGACGTCACGACGTGGCGCTGCGATCGATGAGACCGAAGTTTCTTTTTTCAACGTGATTTCCAGTCATTTCCATTAACTTCTGGCGTGAAATCAACCCTATTTTTTCGGTCGCATGACATTAAAATTTACACCATCTTGTCGCGGATGAAAATTTCTGCAATTTCTTTGCTTTTTTTCCTTAAAATAAAGAGGTAGGATGGCGATAACGGCAACGTCTTATCTCATTTTTTCCTGTAGAAAAATGTACAGCAGATTTTTTCATGACGCAACGTCAGCACATAAAACGACGTCAATGACGTCGGTTCGGTCTCATCGATCGCTGCGCCGACCTGTCGGGATAAACGGCATGCGGGTTCCTCATTTAATTCCGTTTTTACTAAGTAGGCGTATACAGTACAGGGCCTATATGATTCAGTAGGCCTATACAGGGTGTCCCAAAAGAATTGTCAGTGATGGGCCTTACAATCCAGCAGAGATCAGGTTTGAAAACTCAAAACACAACATTGTCGTCTGCCAATGTCTGAACACTTTTTTGGAGACGCTCAGTTGGGCCTACAATACGTGTTCTCCTCTCGCAATGGTCGCTGTAAACTGACCTTTTCCCCTAATTAGAATATTCAAATGGTACGCATGCGCAGATCTAGCTGCCGCCGCCATGATGCACGGATGGAGGACAGTACTTCCTAGTCTGCGTTTGAAAACAGTCATGGCGCTTGTCAGTTTTTGATTTCTCGTCATTTTGCTGGGATCATTCAGTACGGGCCATGTTCATAAAGGGTGTTTAGCCTCATCAGCGTCCAAATTCTGCATTACACAGGTTAAAGGCCTAGAAAACTATTGTTCTGCCTTCTATATGCTGCCTGATCTCTGGCATTTACCCACAAGATGATCGCACGCGTCTAACTTTCCTGCGGCTCAGTGTGGGAGGACAAAAGAAAAATTCTAGACAAGCCTGCCTGATCGTTCAACATTTCCTTTGTCCTCTTGGACTGACACGGAGGACAGTTGAACGCGTGTGATTATCCTGCGGGTAAACGCCTCTGGTGAAGAACCATACAGACATCGGACAATAGTTTTCTAGGCCGTCAGCCTGTGTAACGCAGAACTTGTACGCTGATTAGGCTCAACACCCTTTTTGAAAATGGTCCTACATGTCCAGCTGTTCTATGTTCAGAATATCATTTTTGTGCTTCGTATGGCATGGACTCCGTCCCTCTTCCCTCCGCTATGGAGTTCATAACAAGAGGAACAATGAGCCCTCTGGTGGATGGAAAAGAGACCGTGCCACGACAATCACCAAGAGTTAGATTGTGTGTAACTTAGGCCACTGAGTCATGCACTATAATCCGTCAATCGAACAGTTCTTTAACGGGACTCGATCTATAGGCAGCCAGCTACTTCACCCCGGCGAATCAGTATCCTGGGCGCCGAGTCTTCGGCGTGGCAAGTGCAGATTCCGAGTCCCGGTATTCCTGAATCCCGCGCGAAAAGAGACGACAGCGATGAGAATGCGACCTCTCCTGCTTCATCAGCATGGTAAGATTACTTGATCACACTGGTAGACGGTAAAAAAAGACACTGGAAAAAAAGACACCGGAAAATAAGACACAGTAAAAAAGACACTGGAAATAAAGACACTGGTAAAAAAGTCACAGGAAAAAAGACACTGGTAAAAAAGTCACTGGAAAAAGACACTGGTAATAAAGTCACTGGAAAAATAGACACTGGTACTCAATATTCCTGAGATTGTACTGTTAGCACAATAGGTGGATTGGACATGTTGTGTCAAGCTGAAATATGACACAGTTTTTTTTGGCTTAAATCAGCTAAGCAAAAATATCAGACTTAAATGGGATTTCGGACTATGATGGACCTTACGAGTTGTGTACCCTCTGAATTGTGGGTCATTGTCAAGTGGGATGCCTTCGTGTAGAGGCCTTGCAAATGACGTCACAAGCCGCCATGCTGGGGGGCACATACTGCAGAGGCGCAGCGAAATGTCCCAATGACGTTACGTCAAACACTGGCGTCGCGCACTTCATGCAGGCCACGTCACGGTCAGCTCACACCTCTGCCCACTTGCCCCTCAGCATGGCCGCCAGGATGACGTCATTGCAAGGCCTCTATAGTTACTCCATCCTGCAGGTGGTTTCCCATCCAAAGCTGTGATCACCACTGAAACAAGTGGCCTGTAAGCATTGGAGCACAATAAAAGTAGAGCAATCTGAAACTACATGTATCTGACATTTGCATTCGGATCTCAATATGAGTAGCAAACTATGTAGCATTGATTAAGAAATCGGTTGCTCTTGACAGCGTCACGAAGCGAAAAACTTTGAATGCCTGGTGCGTGCCGTAGGCCTACTGACTGGCGATCAGATGCTTATATTTACAATATTCTGCAAACACATCCAAAATAAGCAACTGATTACGGCAGGTTATACACTCTAGATCCGAATGCACTGCAAAAATATTACACTTACTGTGGCATTTGGGAGCTTGAACATCTTTTTCTGGCCTTACCTCGGGCGAGGACGCCATTTTGCGCGGGATTCAGGAAGACACAGACTGGGAATCGGCACTTGCCACGCCGTAGACTCGGCGCTCAGGATACTGATACTCATATCTGTGTGATCGCTTCACCAAAGGCGGCGCCAGCAACTGACAACCTACGGATTTTGGCTCAAATGTTGATGTTTAGTGTATTTCACTGGCAATACAGAGTTACACTACATGAAGTGTAAGTTACAGTCTCATGCCAACCGATCGGTGTAATGTGCACACCAAATTGCGATGGGGTTGTCTCTAGGGTCCTTTTAAAGGACCACAGTATTGCTTCCCAATCCCTCGTTACACCTACCCGCGTTAAGGGAGACCTCTATTGCTGACTTGATAAACTACGCATGCTACTACGTGCATTGTAGTGTAATCATACATTCTCCAACACTGGGGCGAAAGGCTTAACTACAGTATTGGAGAATCGTGCCGGTGGCGCCGGCTGTCGACAGAAAATGGCAATACCGTGGTCCTTTATGTTTGCATGAGGAGATTCTTCCCTTCAACATGGATTTTCTTGTCGGCGTTATTAGAAGGTATTGGCCTCGCACAGTAATCAGAGACAGACTGCGTCCCGGTTCCACCACTAGTTGGACGATATAAGAGCGGTGAAACCTGGAACCACGTCTATCTTAGCGAGAAGGACACCTCGGACCAAGGTGATTTTGTAACTACTGAACGGAAGCAAGGGAGGAGTAACGTAGAGATGCAGGCGTTTTGGGCACAGATCGGCTCTGAGCAGTATTTCTGTGCGGTGACTGACGAAGGGGGAAACGTTCGGACCACGGATTACCTCAGGGTGGTTTCGACTGAGGGATCTTGAAACGCTCGCACGAAGAATCTACTTGCGATACTTCCCTGATTCCCCTCCTTTCAAACTACATGTACATACTGTATTTCCACAGCTGAGATACGGTCACACGGCCGTGTTTTCCTGACATTCGTTATCCGATCTGCGATACGACGTAGTCAGGTGCCAAATGGTTTCGATCGGTTAGACCCTGGATTCTAGTCCTTGTCGTTCCGCTACGTGACGCTATGCTACTACACTATAACGACAAGCACAGACCACCATTTTGCATTCAATTAGTCGGGATTTCGACTGTCACTGGGGTTGGAAACTGGTAAGTTTACGAGGATGAGGCGTGAGTTTTTTCACGGTATGTTGTATGTAGGCATGCTGAGAGTCCTTTGTTTTTTCGTCTCGTTTTTGTGAGGGCAGAAAAACTCTGCAGTGCACTTAAGCCTAAGTTAAGTGGGTGCCGTGGTAGGCCTTGCTGGGTATTCGAAACCTGGACGATGGACGGTGGATGATGGACGATGGACGGTCCTTTCAGCATCATCGATCTCCACCGCCTGGATGTTGATTGTCTCGTTTCCGACATACCTCCCGGTAGTATGTAAACATTGAAACGTTTTAAAAGAAACGGGCCAAATGAAACGACCCAAAAAAATATGCTAAATCTGAAGTTGCATGGCAGAAACGGCGTACTTTTGTTATTTCCAGTTCATTTTTGGAACTTTCATGGCATAATAGCATTAAAACCTCTCAAAACACACGTCTCCCGTTCAAAACACACGTGTTGTTATTGTTTACATGGCACCATGTTCCCCATTCATTCCTCAATGCTCAAGGTCTCCGATCCCAAATATGGAAGTCGGTCGCTTCAGAAATTCCCCATGCGATTAGTAATACGTTTTATCATATAGTTTATATGTCACTCGCCATGGTTATTTTCTGTGAGGAATTTCTGTGAGGCCTCAAAACGTCTTCAAAATATATCGTTTTTGATATTGGACAAAGTTTGTAACACAATGTGCATGCGAGTTGTGAATAGATAATAAGCCATGAGCATTCCAACCAATTAGCGTACTCCGGTCATTCCATTCTGAGGGGTGCGAGGTTGGCGAGAGGAAAATATGACATCGTTCCCCGCAGTGTAGCATAAATATCCGGCAGACCTGCCTACCTTGTACGATTTCGCGTATTTTGTACGCTAAGAGGTGCCGATCTTACGTTGTACGATATACACATGCCATTGTACACCCCCTGAGTGCTTAAAATACGATTTTATTTTCAATAAAATACGATTCACAAAACTGACATTGTTAGGTTTTGATTTCTGCAAATATTCAATCAGAAATGAAAGGAGTAACAATCCTAGTTGCCCCTGACGATCTCATGTCTTCATTGCGCGGCGTGGTCAGCGTTTGCCGACATTACTCTGCTGATGTAACTGCTCAATAAGCGCCGGTCGGCCGCCTGCTGTCAATTGATTTTGTCAAGCATGTTTGTTATGGTCTTTCTTTCCCCAAACCCTCAATAGTAAATAGTGATTGCTTGTTGGAAGGTAATGAAGCTTTAAAGCCCGATAAATTAGTATTGCTAGACATCGTCGATCTCATTTCCCGCTCTCTACGCATAAATTACTGTGACAATTGACCAATCAGAGAACAGCTTACAAGTGCCACGTTTTGGCGCAATCTTATCAACCAATTAGCTATATCGACGGCCTGTTCGGCTGACCGTTCAGCAATGAGTCACCTGCCACATGCGGCAGAAAATCAATACTGCGTAGCAACGCTTCCCGGCAACGGTTCAGGCAGCGAAGTCAATTACAACAAAGCTTAACTTAAGCTGAAGTGTTGGGTTCATTATGGCGTACATGTACGTGAGCCACTCGCTGTGCTTCTAAATAAAAACGATGCTTGATAAAATCTGTTTCCATAGTTTATTTCAACAAAATTTCTCGTTTTTAGCTCACCGGGGTGAGCTCTTACGATGGTGGAGCGTCCGTCGTCCGTCGTCGTCGTCCGTCGCCCGTTAGCAGGGCACGTTGCGTAACCACTGGAGCTATTGATCTGAAACTTGGTACATATATGCCCCTAGGTCAGATGACCCACGACACCAAGTTTCGGTCCGATTCGACTCTCAGCTTGGCCACCAGGTGGCGGAAACCAAAAACACAAAAAGTGCAATAACCCCTGATTAGATCATCTCCAAATTTTTATCATAGGTGTATCTAGTAAGGATACATAACATATATAACGGGTTTTTGATTTGACCTACTTTTCAAGGTCACAGAGGTCAAAGTTCGACAAAAGTGACGAACCTGCCCCAGTTTGTCATTACACGTATTTCACCGAGCGACTTCATATTTTGCATAAACATGCAGTGGAGGGGTACCTTAAAAAATACCAAGTTTCGGCCTGATTGGACATCCAGTATGGCCGCCAGGTGGCGTAACCTGAAAATCAAGTAAGTGCTATTACTCAGGAACGGCTTGACGCAGAGTGCTCAAATTTGATATTTACCTCCCTCTAGATGACCTTTACATGCACGTCAAATTTCGGCCTGATTTGACTTCAAACAAGGCCACCAGGTGGCATAACCCCAAAATCATCAAAGTGCTGTACCTCAGGAACGACTTGACCCAAAGTGCTCCAATGTGCTATGTGGCCCCCTGCAGATGACCTTTATGTGCATGTGAAGTTCCGGCCAGATCGGACATCCAATATGGCCGCTAGGTGGCATAACCCAAAAATCATCAAAGTCCTACACGTATGTACCTGGGAATGACTTGACCGAGATTGCTCATAACTGATATGTACCTCCCTCTGTCATTAGACTATTATGTCCAACCCGGTGAGCACATGGTCCATGGACCATTTCATTATCGTCTTGGATAAACAAATTAACATGGAATGACGTAGGTGTCTCCTCCTTCCATTGCATTCCGGTTGGCTCCAGATCGATGTTGGCGCGTTGAAAGCACGTGGTGGATAAAATGCCGAAACGAAAGAACTCGGCGGGGCCTGATTGTCAGACAAAGAAGGTCTATCAGCAAATTTATCTTCCACGGTACTCGAGCATTCCAGGCATTAAGTCTTCGGGAAAAGGATCGAGCTATGCGTTCTGCAGTTATTGCAATGTCGATGTTTTCATCGCTCACTCGGGTGAATGTGACATCGTCAGACACTGTGACACAGGAAAGCATAAGTCTATGAAGACGTCGGCGCTCAAGTGTAAGCCTTTAACAGCGTTCATGCCAGGTCGCAAAATGGATGAAAAAGAATTAAAAACATTGAAAGCAGAGGTCATGTTCACTGAACTCGTCACGAAACTTAACTTGCCACTGACAGCTTGTGATGCCATCACTAAAACATGTAAGGCAGCCTCCCCCGATTCGGCAATAGCGAAGGATTACGCATGCGGGCGTTCAAAGGCTACCACGATAGTAAAAGAACTCAGCAAAGAAATAAAAACCGATCTGGTCAAAATGGTGATGTCGAATCCCTTCAGCTTATCTACCGATGGCTCCAATGACCAACGAGACAAGCAGTTTCCAGTTGTACTGAAGTATGCTGATGATGACCTGGGTATCCTCTGCCGACTGTTATCAGTGCCAGTACTTCATGACTCTGCCACAGGTACGTTTAAAATATCAAGCCTTTAATTTTTAGAGTAAAAGATACATCCCAAATTTTTTCCTGACTTAAGAAAGTTTCACCTATTTTCTGATTGGTGGAGCAAATAATTCTGGTGGGAAATTTGAAATGACAGTGAGGTAATATTTTGTTTTACAGGTACTGTAGTTTCCTGTCATTACCAGTCTGTTCCATGGTGACTATGCTTGCATCCCCAGGGCCTGGCCTGTAAATGTCCGCAAGGGATGTACTGCCATAATGAATTTGGTGAAATACGAGAACGAGCTCTCACCAAATGCTAGTCCCTGGAAATGACTTCTGTAGGGATTGCACTGAATGTTCCTTGTTTTCATTTAGGTGAGAACATATAATATACAAGTTGTTAGAGAAAGAAGTTCTATAAAAGAAAAGTTGCCACTTGACGATGACTTGCTGCTCCATGCAGAAATTGCTGATGTTGAGTTGAGACTCCATGGGACTACAGTGACAGACCTCAACTACTTCTTGGACAGGTTCCCCAGCTTGATTCCAGAGGGTACATCTGTTTACTTATTAGAGATGTTCCAATATACATGTACTCATATTTCAACCAGCTGACCCTGATGGAGTTCCAGAATAGACTTTTCTTTTACTGGAGTTTCCAGGGAATCTCTTGAACTGCAATTTGCAGATTATCAGTGTGCTGAGAAGGACCTCATTCAGAAGAAAGATCGTGTCAATTTTTGTGCTTTTCTTCTCTTTACATGATGAGTGCATAGCATATAGGCCTAGGCCTAGCATGGGAGCGAGTTCAGAATTCACTAAGTTGTATTCATACATCGATGATGTGATAATGCCGGTGTCACATCTGCCAGTGTTTCCCATCTGTGAGTGTTCCCCTCCTATTGTCTGACGGAATAAGCGGCAACTTGACAATAGAGGACACACAGAGAAACATGTTGATCTATCTGCTAGCGTTTGCCTAACAATAAGGGGACACACTCACCCACAGAAACACTGACAGATATAACACTTGTATCGTCTGCACCATCATGATGTATCATTGCACAAGCCTTCCACGTATTTTACCGAAATAAAGAAACCCATAGCAGAACGACACCGAACACTAGCGGGACTAGGGACTGATCAAATCACAAATGAATTTGGAAGTTGTGCGGCAGCATTCGAACGTAGACCTAGTTTCTATACGGAAAAACGTCCTCTTCTTCAAGTTCTCTGAAGAGGATGTTATATGCCCCACATACTGGCCGCCGCAACCACTTGCGGGTCCGAATTTCCCGGCACGAAGCCTTGTATTTGCGCCGCCTTCTCCTCAAAATCAACAAGATCGATGCAATAATATGGACATGGTTGGTAGCCGCCATTTTGTCGATTGAAAATACCGCACAATTTAGGTCTATACCAGCACTGCCCAAGCGCCAACCCCGCCAAATTTAGGCCCGATACCGCGCAAGCGCTAATTGCAAAGATCCTTGCGCCCTCTTTGTGTTCACACAGCGGCGCAACGATTTAGAGGACTGCGTGATCGTAAGGTTTCGCGGATTGCGGCTGCGGCTAAGATCGCGCAAGCACTAAGCTCTGTGTGCACCTAGCTTAACTTACACCAACGAATGCGTAGCGTGTTGCCGGCGTTCACAACTTATGCCAAACGCGAGTCTAACTTGTGCATAGCGCACGGCAGCGTATTGCCAACGATCACGTGTCGTAGCCTTTAAAAAGACTTTGTGTGATCTTGTATGATCACACGCTGCACAAAAGTATTGCAACATCGTTTTTTTTCCTGGATTCCTCTTATGCCTTTACTACTTTTACATTTATTTTCAAATATATATATGGGGGGGGGGGCTACCTCTGGCAAAACATACTGTTGGCCATAATAAAAATCGCAGATGCTAATAAAAATATCAAGTTATGAAAAGGAAATACATAAAACCGTGAAATTGACAAAAACTTCATGTGATACTGGATCACTCTTCGTTTTCACGACAATGAAGCCTAGCTGATAATGAGCAAGGAGTTACAAGAAAAAAATTCAAAACTATCAACTATGAACGAAGATTATCGAAAACTATCAAAAACTGAAGAAAAAAAAGATTTTGCATGAGATTACACTGCTTATGAAATCCTGCCATCGCAGTGTCTCAGCCATGCCAGTTTCATCCAGTGAAAGGCCACCCTGTAAGAAAACTTAACGTTTTTAAAAATAATGAGTTTTGACAAAATTGGTCATTTTTTTATGACCGGGTTTATTTATCGAGCCGCTCGATGAATAAGCACTACTTTCGGTCTTATTTGTCAAGCCGCTCGATGAGGAGTACGTGGATTCAGTTCGCTACGGGCTCACCCCTTCGGTAAATAACACTCCGCGTCTGGCTCTTTTAGAGATTGACAGTCGTGACGACCGCGAGATGACAGCACTGGTCCTTCGGCTTTCCCAACCTCGTTCCCAGGTTGACAATATGGCGAGTGGTCCAAGGTTGTCTGCGCGAACTATACCCCTGGGGACGAGGTTGGGTTTTTCCTGGAAGTAATTTCCGCGGGAATCAAGCGTGGTGATTGGCTGGAGCCCAGTGGAGTGCCATCTAGTGGTGTTCACGGATTTTGAGCCCCAAAAGTGCCAGTGTGTAGGAGACCGGGACGTCGGATACACACTGGGGCCGAGTGTAGCACCATACTGGTTCTATCGGAAGACATCGAAACGTTGTGCACATAGTGGATGCGCCGAAAATCTACGTCGTAAATTGCAATCATTTGTCGGCTCCCCACAGCGATTACAAATTACGAGATTTTTTCAAGCAGGTCTTCATCTTTAAGGCTAATAAAAAGTCTACTCTTCCGATGTCCATCCTGTGACACTCCCGAAGAAAAATGCTTTGGTCCTTGACTCAAACCATGTGGAATTTTTCAAGCATTATTGTTGTTCGCGGGTGAAGGTTTTAACGGAAATAACATGTCCTCTGTTCGGAAGACAAAGTTCCGTAGTCCAAATGCTATGTGGTCACAAAAAATGTCGTCTTACCGGATTAAAATAGTATTAGGCCTACGTAAGTGGAAAGTTTGTGTCGTGCTCTCATGTGTAATAAGCTGTCTCATCGTTGTTTCCGTGGATATTACAGTGCATCTTTCTAATCGTTGGCAACAAACGATCGCCATATGCATGTATATCATCGGCATTCCTCACATTTAGGGACACGGCATGTCTGATCATTGTCGGTTGATTCACACTATGAGGCAGAAACAATAACAAAGTAAAGATTAAAGATCACGGTATTAATTGTGTATGTGTGCGTGCGTGTGTGCGTGTGCGTGTTTGTGTATGCATGTACATGTGTTCATAGCCTACATGTGTCTACAGGGTGTCTCAAAAAATGTTACCATTTTGATTTGATCTCTAGTCCACATTCTTTGGGAAAAAATGTTTCATCTTTTTAGGTTTGGGGGTGAAGATTTGGGAGATTTGATTCATACAGGAAGTTTGAATTTTATTCACATATGGTGTTCATGCTGGAGCAAAAACCAAAATGGTAGAAATGCGCAAAGCCATGTTATTTTGTATCGGGTGACCACACAGAAAATGACAACCCTAATTTAATATGGCGTTGATCAAAACGTATCAAAGCTATGACTTTGCTATTCTATCTAATGAATATTGGACATATTTCCCCAAAATTTCAGCTCCATATAATGCACAACATTCAAATAGCAGCATATTCAAAATTTCTCGCCAAACATGCAATGGCGGTCAATGAAATTGCACTGAACTTTCCGCACTGTATTTTTGACATGAAATTTTAAACATCTCGCTGTTTTTTAGTGCTGTGTAACCTACTGAGCTGAAATTTTAGGGAAATCTATCTGATGTCCTTTAGATAATAGGTGCAAGATATGAAAGTCATAACAATAATATTTTTGAATAACCCAAAGGGTTTTCGTTTTTGGGGGGCAAACCGTCCGACGTGATGAAAGACAGCCAACTGGTAAATTTCTGATTCGTTATGATGTCGAAAAAGTTGGAAACAAAGGAACATTGCATTATCCGGCCAAGAATAATCAAGGAGACCGCGTAATGCTCTTTAGGGGTACCCAGGACGACATTCACCCTTTTGGCCCCACTAGATTCACATGACACAAACACAAACTCCCATAACGAATGACCGAATGGAAGAATATGATTGTTTATGGATCCCATAAAGAAAAAACTCTTACCTCTCAGAGAAAAGTTCCCAGAACTGGCCAGTTTACTTGTCAGGGTACAAGCAACGGGAGTTGAGAAAACTGGCCAAGCTGGTGCTTACTCAGAGAGGTGCTCTGCCCGCCAAGGATTTTGGAGGAAATGACCTATCCGAACGTACTTTGTTGTCACGGAAACAAATCACATAATAGACCTAGTACCATGAGTAACAAAAAATGGAAGTACGTAAGCGGCAAGTTCATGTGCATGCACGTGCCTGTCTGCATATCTATACTTCAATCGAGTTCTACGAACACTGTTTTACTCTCCGTTTTTATATTTTGCCGTGATCTGCCGTAACGAGACATCTGTCCTGTCAGTTTATGTCAAAGAACAGTTGCCGAAATGAACAGAATTAAAGCAGTTTTGATACCTTGGTGCCCTTGATTGAGCGGTGCCTTCGTTGTCAACACCACACTTTATCTAATGCAAGTCTTCACGTTCACTGACGTTAGTGTGGTATAAAATGTACTGCGCTCTATCTGAATATATTAGAGCTCTGCCAGCAGTTTTTTCAATGTGTGCTGGAAAATAGGTCTTGATTCTTTGACGTGTGTATTTGGGGACCTTCACGAGACCTCAACCTGCATTCTCCTAACACTTTAAAAACACAGGAAAATTCAATACTTCACACTTCCACAATTATGTGCCAGACGTTTGTGTATAGCAGTACCATTACCAACTTTCGCTACCATCGACAGTGCGCAGGCGCGGCCATGACACTACGGCCATGGCCAGCGTATGTACAGTCAATGTACAGGCGGCAAAGGAAAAACCCTTCCTGTGGTCACATAAGTAACGGAAATGAAATGTTTCACCTGGATATGGTATCTTCGGGTGTCTACAAAGGCAGAGATATCAATTTTAAACCAAAAGGAAATAGTTCATACGCTTCCTTTTTGCTGTTGAAAATGAGTAGTCCAGTGTTATTATGAGGCCATTAGAAATGTGAAGAATGCTGAAATACATGATTTTCTAATGCAATTTGACAAGAAGTATGAGGCGGGATTGTTCAATTTCACCTGGCTTGTTAAACTAGAGGTGTTGGTCAATAGAATCCTATAGAAAAGTATTCTTTTTCAAAACATCCATCCACTTCTATTTTTTGGTTGAAATATGGTCCATTCGACCAAAGGGGTGCTCACTTTCGAAACCATTTTCCCAACTAATTTTTCATTATGTTGCAGTTGCTTGATTTTCATGATAACTTCAGGTATAATATTTTATAATGTGAACTACATAATTATGAAAGAATGAAATGGTCCATGGACCATGTGCTCACCGGGTTGGACATAATAGTCTAATGACAGAGGGAGGTACATATCAGTTATGAGCAATCTGGGTCAAGTCATTCCCAAGTAGGACTTTGATGATTTTTGGGTTTACGCCACCTGGCGGCCATATTGGATGTCCGATTGGGCCGGAACTTCACATGCGCATGAAGGTCATCTGCAGAGGGCGACATAGCACATTGGAGCGCTTTGGTTCCAAGTCGTTCCTGAGTTACAGCACTTTGATGATTTTCAGGTTACGCCACCTGGTGGCCACGTTTGAAGTCAAATCAGGCCGAAATTTGACGTGCATGTAAAAGTCATCTAGAGGGAGGTAAATATCAAATTTGAGCACTCTGCGTCAAGCCGTTCCCGAGTAATAGCACTTCCTTGATTTTCAGGTAACGCCACTGGTCCAAGTCGTTCCTGAGTTACAGCACTTTGATGATTTTCAGGTTACGCCACCTGGCGGCCATATTGGATGTACGATCGTGCCGAAACTTCCCATGCACATAAAGGTCGTCTGCACGGGGCCACATACCACATTGGAGCGCTTTGGGTTAAGGCGTTCCTGATTTACAGCACTTTGATGATTTTTGGGTTACGCCACCTGGTGGCCACGTTTGAAGTCAAATCAGGACGAAATTTGACGTGCATGTAAAGCTCATCTAGAGGGAGGTAAATATCAAATTTGAGCACTCTGCGTCAAGCCGTTCCCGAGTAATAGCACTTCCTTGATTTTCAGGTAACGCCACCTGGTGGCCATATTGGATATCCAATAGGGCCGAAACTTGGTATTTTATAAGGTACCCCTCCAATGCATGTTTATGCAAGATATGAAGTCGCTGGTGAAATAATGACAAACTTTGGCAGGTTCGTTACTTTTGTCGAACTGTGACCTCTGTGACCTTGAAAAGTAGGTCAAATCAAAAACCCGTTATATATGTTATGTATCCTTATTAGCTACACCTATGATAAAAATTTGGAGATGATCTAGTCATTAGTTCAGGAGTTATTGCACTTTTTGTGTTTTTGGTTTCCGCCACCTGGTGGCCAAGCTGAGAGTCGGATCGGACCGAAACTTGGTGTCGTGGGTCGTCTGACCGAGGGGTATATATGTAGCAAGTTTCAGATCAATAGCTCCAGCGGTTAGGAAACGTGCCCTGCTAACGGACAACGACGGACGACGACGGACGCACAACCATTGTATAAGCTCACCACGGTGAGCCAAAAATGCGACATCACCTTCATTAATTCGGAAACAAAGAGCATTTGCAAAATGTCCGAAATCAGCATAAAAACAGCGAAATTATTCCCTAATGTTTGTTGTACTGGGAGAGTAATGGTATTACTTATCATTCATCGAAAAATCATTGCTAAACATATCGGTTTGGCTGAAATATTTGCATAAAATGTGTGATTTTCTTCATTTCTGGACCCCTATTTAAGTGGGAGGAGAACAGAACAGCACATCTAGGCTTGTCAGATTTGAATGGAATGTTGTGGTAAAGATTATGACCGATATCAGTGATCAATGGTGTGTTGGTGTTGCGTAAGGTCACAAAACGGAATACTTGAATTTGACGCCCCACTGATCACTTAGGCCTACCCACATGTCATGGTTGATTATGCACGTTGTAACTGATATTGATCATAATCTTAACGACAGAATTCCATTCAAATCTGACAGGCCTAGGAATGATTGAGGTCTCCGTGGGGGCAGCAATCTTGAATGCGAGCACCCCTAGCTACGGCCAGCGGAACTAAAACGACAGCGAAAGTTGGTAATGTGCGGAACAAAACGGCAGGCTGTGCGAGACTACCAGCAAGGGGAGAGTGGACAGGGGGAATTTCTAAATTACTCGCTTTCTCCGCTCACAAACGATGCCACCTGTGTTGTTAATATGCAAATGATGGCTTAAATTAGCCATGGATTTAATGATTGGAGTCTTATGGATGACGTGGTGAGCAAAAAATGTTCAGTTTCTCGGCGTTTTCTGGTCGTACGTGGGGCCGGAAGTGGAGCTGTCTCTCGGTTCAAATCTGGTCAGACGCTTGCCTACCTTGTCTTATTATTACTCTTACCCATTGTTTACAATGGTTTAACCCGATATTCCCGCTAACTAACCCGATTATCCCGCTAACTAGGCTTCAGGGGCTTGTGCTTTAACGAAGGAGTTCACCGAAAGGCCTGGGTACCAGGAACCACTGCGAACACTAAAACACGGAATGGTACCGTGGATAACATATTGGGATAAGTAGAAACAAGAGGGACACGAGTGTTACTGTTGGCGGTATAGTGCGGTTTCGCAGATCTGACGCAACACGAAGTACGAAATACGAAATTGGACTTCATTTCCCTGACGTAATGTATTTCAGGAGATCGTTGGTACCACAAACATCGCCTGCTGTAAGAGCGTCTTTTAGCGTATGACGTTAGACCGATAGAGTTACGGTGTGTATTAAACTTTGAAATTTATCTTTCGTTTGCACTTCGTAGATACGAAGTGGAAATTTAAAAATTCATGATGCATCATAACTCTCTCGGTCTTACATAATATGTCAAAAGATGCACTGGCACCATGGACATTTGTGGTACCAACCATCTCCAGTAATACATAGGCCCTGGAAATGAAGTTAACTTTTGTGTTTCATACTTCGTGTTTCGTCAGATTTGCGAAACCTCGCTAATTTCCGCGAATAAGGAAAAACTGAGAAGGGACATCGTGTACCTGTCGCATATCAACGACACTAGGATTGATATGTTGGTTGTGTGTCATATCGAAGACATCTAGATAGACGTACGAGTGATGTTTTTTGTGTCACACACCACGATCATATAGTGGACCACGAATCAGACAATTTTATTATTATAATCCTTGTCTCAGTACCTCGAGATTTCGTGCGGTTAGAGGATTGAATTCGTGGTTCCTGAGATGTTCCGTACTTGCACCAATCCACAGGTCTCATGCCACCACAGAGGTAGACTGGTTCCCGGTCCCAATATCGTTAACGGATAAGGGACCGGTATACGGGTATTGCCTGATGTAAGGACGTAGTTGATTGGCTAGCTCTTTTTGAATTTGAATTTGTAACGTCGCAGTTGATTGGTTAGCTATTTGGGGATGTGAGGTAAGTAAGCTGTTTCTCAGTACTGAGGGGAATCCTCTGTGTCGTCATATTGTGGCAGCTTTCTGCGACAAAATGGCCGCCCAATACCGGTCCCTTTCTCCGTCAGAGCTATTTTGGGACCGGGAACCAGTCTACCACAGAGGCAAAACAATTTTGGACAAAGGTTACGTCGAAGCCACATCTGCATGTTTGTTTCCCCTTATCATCTTGGCTACCAAGAGTTCTGACATCGCTCCGCCCTCCGACTACGCTCGCACAAACCCTTGGCATCTTTCGCAGTCGTCACCTGTATTTCACTGGCTGTTCTGTTTTCACCCCTCCGTTCAATATGCATTTGGTACTGTCACATTTAGTGCTTTTATTTCAAATAGATGTGTCATTATATAGCATTTATCGACTTTCTCATCATTTCGGAACTGCTACTTAATCCTTATTTTTAACCATTAATTGGAAGAAAAATCTCCGATACCAGGAAATCCCCCCGCACGACTGATGGAAGAGCTAATAAAATTCACGACTTGGCAAGTACACGTGGGCTGACAATTAGCCCCGACTGGAATAATTCACTTGCTGCTTCCCATTTGTTTACTCCGACGAGTACATTCTTTCCATCAATAAAAGTATCCATTGCCTGTCGTTGCAGCAGATTCAAACTCTGAATCCGGAAACGTAGGCCTTGAAATCGCGAATCGCTCGCTGTAATGCTGCAGCATTCGCCGTGTTGTTTTCTCTTACCTTGTTCCGGGTTCCTATGCAAGTAGATTGTACTACGGAAGAGTTAGTTGGTGTCATGCCAAAACCTGAAGGCGAGGTTAACGGGTAAATCTCAGGAGGGCTCTGATTGGTACATTGATTTCTCAATGTGGGTCAATACAGAAATTGTAGCTTCCAGGGCCATGTAGAATTTGCGGAATCAGCAGATCTGGCGGATTAAGCGGATTCTGTATAAAATTGAATAAAATTCAATTATGAACGGAAATTAAATTAAGTAATATAATTTGTTCATGTGTCCCGCAGATTATAAAGGATCACGAGAATACATTTTACAGTCGTAATCCAAATAGGGAAACAGAAATGATCAGCAGGAATAGTCCGGCCAGTTGCCGTTCGCGACGCTGTTGCGGCTTTTCCTTTATAACCTGTGCAGCTATAGAACACTTGAAAAATTATATTACTAAATTAACTTCCATTTATTACCAAATTTTATTCAATTTTATACAGAATCCGCTAAATTCGCCAGATCTGCTGATTCCGCTAATTCTACATGGCCAGCTTCCACGGGTAGTGGCGTAGTCTTTATGACGTAGCCAATACACCTGGAGGCCCAGGATGCCCCTTATTGGTTTCTCAAACTTCGTATGTTGTACTCTTCGACAGTTGGTCAATACAAGAAAAGGTCAAAGTGCATTAAACTTTGACCTCTGGTGACCTTGATATCATATCATATTCACATTCATCACGTAGCCGTAATTGCCAAAAGCTGCATTTTGAATGGAAATATGTAATCATGGGTCATTTTCTTCCAATGCTATGGTGATTTACATTCCCCTACCCTAAATTTTTGGCGCTTGGCAAGTCGGACAAAACGGTGAATAGAAGAGGACTACATGTACCGGCAAAACTAAAGAAGGAAACACTGAAAAAGGGGGACACTGGCAGAGATGTTACACGGCTTTACACCGAGATTACAAATAAGTTGATTTTTCCAAGCGTGTGATCATCTCTAATGCTTATAAAATCTGTCGTCCGCCGCCCTACAAGAAAAGGAAGTCTACTTGGACTTACTCGGAAATCATTTTGAGATTGTCCGGCATCGTTACTGTTACGGAAGGCGGTGTTAATAGAAGAACTTTTTTATCATTATTTCGAAGAGAAATATCTGAGTCCGAATTTTTCTTAACCATAAAGAATCCCATGTTCACCTCAAAATTGTATTACGTGAATTGAAGTTTGCCATTGGCGGTGTGTTTACATTAATAAGCCGTCTCATCGTTATTTTCGTGGATATTACAATGTATCTTTCTGATCGTTGGCAACAAACGATCGCCATATCGGCGTTCCTCGTAGTCGACGGAAATCGGCGGCAGTCTACGGTAATTCACTTTCGCAAAGCTTCACTTCAGGGCAACGCGCGGTCACGTAGTGCCGAGAAACCAAGCGTTCTCCACTGTGCAGCCCTTTGCTGCTTTGACAGAAGCTGTGGATCATTTAATCATTCCGTGTCGTATAGGATTTGTACGTTGTTTTCTGAAGAGAAGCTTGGTGCCTCTAAAGGCATGACCGGACGGATAGTTTTTGTCAAGGAAAAGGTTTGGAACTTTTATACAGGGCAGGTGTGACAGGGATCAGCGTCCCCTGGAATCAAAGTCCGGTCTTATTGTTCAGCGAGGGGTTAGAATATATGGCTATATATAGAGACCATGGCCATTTGAATATAACATTAGCGGGCTATTGTTTGGCGGACTTGCATTCCTAGGACGTTGATTCATGTCACACCTGTGTAATAGAATCTAATGTCTCCATCTTTCTGATGTCCCCATGCATTGTTTATCCAAAAAGAAAGCACAAAAATTGACACACACAGTGGTAAATATCTAGAAGTCAACTTCCAGGACTTAGCAGATTTTCGACCCCAAGCGGGGTCTTCTATAGGCTGGCGCTTTTCCACACTAGATTTCAGAAAAGACTCCCGGTTGGGGTCGAAAATTTGCTAACGTCCTGGAAGTTGACTTCATGCATTGTTTATCACAGGATTATGGGCCGCGGTCTCTCTTGAGCCCTATTCAATGGTGCCGCTTAATCCGTAAATGTGTTGTTGGCGGACATCACATAACGCGGGACAATAGAATTCTATCACACCGGCACACCCGTATTCATAAAGCTACTGAAGTCTAAGTATGATACCTATATTTTGTGTTGAACAAAGGATAAGTGTCATACTTGGATTTATTAAGGACAAGCTGTTGTACATTTTCGTATTGCTTGGTTTCAGGCCCCTGTGAGAAAAGCAATAAGGACACCCCCAATTGACTGTTTTTATGGTCCAATGTGATCACTGTGCTTTATAGAAACAGAAAATGAGCAAAGTCCCAAGAATTAGCCTATAGCTTTATTACATTACATAATCAATAACAAAGAAATTCACCAAACATGAAAAACAGGTAGAATTTTCTCAGAGAAGGGGCATGTAAATGACACATTCAGGGAGTGGCAGCAATGTCACAAACCCATAGAACCTGGGGTGGCAAGGGTGTCTTCACCAGCACTTCATAGACACCACACACGCTCAGTACATTTGTAGAGAACCAAAGTAAAATCCAAATCCAATATGGCCGCCCTGTTTTGGAAAATCTGGCAGCATTCAGTGAATTCACATGCGGAGTAGGCCTACTCTATGTCTGTTGAAAAAAATGTTATCAAAGTGGGTGCACTGGGTAGAAAAAACCGGCATGAACTTTATGATCAGCATGTTGTTTGATCCTCAACATGTAACATTTCTTTATCTTTGGAAAGTGTTCCGACAGCTAGTCTTTTGTTTCAGGGTATTAGCTAATTAATTTTAATTCATTTATTTCTGATAAAGGCCTCCGGCCCTTTACAATACATCACATTTTTTATTTGCGGTGTCGCCCGTACTGCATAATAACATTTTTATGGGAGATATCCAAGCCTCACTGGCGTACATAATAACGACGTGCTTGGTTTGCCTTGTAAATGAACCTAGCTATACACCTGATAATATTCGCAGATGATGACCGCATCAGTCGAAGGAAGGAAACATCTGCTGGTGCGTTAAATGGGATCAAATCCTTTCGTAGATTTTCATGGAATGAACATGAGCACAAAAAGTGGATCTCATCATCAATTTCCCCACTCTGACAAAAGGTGCAGATTGTTTCCTCCCTTCGACCTCTGCTATCCATGCCACACCGGAACGCTGAGAGACTGTGCCTAAATTTCGCTATTCCTAAAATGTCTATATACCGTTCTGGTTCAAAGATATACATATCCTTGAAATTACGATAATATTCCAAGGTAACAGAAGTTTCCACCCTAGTTATCCATGACTGATACTCGATATCCTTAACCCGTTGCAAAAATAAGGCAAGAAACACGGATTCATTAACAACGCCCTGTTGCAGCCAGACATATTGAAAACCTAACGAACACAGCAGATTATGCAAGGAGGATACCCAGTTTATCTTTCCCAACTGAAAATCGTCATAAGCTCTATCATATGCAATTTTAACAAGCCTAGTCTGCGGCATTTTCAATATTCGAAACCAGTACTTAACACATTTCAACTTCNACTGCTGATGGAAATATAAAGCCATGAAAAAGAAAAAGAAATATGAAAATGACAAAATCTTCCTGTGATATTGGATCACTTCAGTAAAGGCCCGTTTCCACTATAGCGGATTCCGCGGCGGTTTGCGGTGAGCGGTGCGGTTTTCACAGGGCGTTGGATAATCCTTCGATGGTTTATCAACACAATGGCCTATTGGTTATCCCAATGCCTGTGAAAACCGCTCCGCTCGCCGCAAGACGCGGCGGAATCCGCTATAGTGGAAACGGGTCTTTACACGCCAATGGGTCGCTTGGAATGCGCTTATCTGGGGGAAAACCCAATGACTATACATGTAGATCGACCTTAACTTAGTTCAAGACCGCCTCCAAGTATTACATTGATGTACAGTGGTGTGCAAAAATATTAGAACACTTGCCATGAACTGGAAAACGAAGTATTATTTCAATGAAATGGCCCCAATGTAGCCATGAAACCATCGTTTCTTTCTTTAATGGAACCTTCAACCATACTGATATTGCATAATGAATGTTCCAGAGACACCTGCATGATACTTTTGTCAATTTCTTGGGAACTTACTGCATTTTGAATATGTTGAATAACTCTAGGAAACTCTCTGGAATGAGCTTCTGAGAGCGTGGAAGAACACTTGGGTTGAAACTCACATCACAATGCCAGAATGATGCGTTGCTGTGACTGCTGCCAAGGGGCCATACTATTAAATATGAGTCAGTAAAATCAAGAATATATAAGTACCAAGAATGTACAACTTAGTAATCAATCAAAAGGGTGGGCATTAAGTTACTTTTTCTGATGATAGAGGGCGTACGGTAATTATAGGCCTTCTAATTAAATAATCAATGTTTAGATTTAACGGCTGTTGACTGAATTATATTATTTAGAATATCGTCAATACTCTTATGTAAAGTAACAGACATATTACCGGCATACAAATTTTTTTTTTGATTTTGGTGAAACCATGGATTTGTTGTTTAGGTCAGAGTGCCCGACCCAGAGATCAAGTATTATATCAATTTGTCGAAAATATGGTCCATTCAAAACTGCTCTGTAGCTCGGTTATTTCTGTGTGCATATAACTGCGGGAGGTGTCATTTTGTTCGTAATGATCTTCTCCACACAATAATTCTTCACAAATTAAGATCCCTTCGGTTACAGGGTCACCAAAGGCAAATTAGTAAACTCACGTTTGGCACATATTTGGAGTTGTACATTCTTGGTACTTATATATTCTTGGTAAAATGTTAAAAAAGGACTTGACTGATAAATTTGTAGGTGAAGGAATCTCAGTATCTTTGCCTTGCAATGGCAGGAAAGTGAAATCCAACACCTGGGACTACATAAAACATCAGTTTCTTAAGATATTCCAAGTGGTCTAATATTTTTGCACACTACGGTACTCTTCTAGGCCCACATTTTCAAAGCTGTTTAACACTAAAATACATTTTAAAAAGATGAAACAATGTTTTTAGGAAAAATCATATTCTAGAACTTGTTTTAGTTTTAGAACGTCCGACAAAAACACATTTTTTCTTTCACATTTCCCAAAGGGTTCTGACGCTAAAACGTATTGTAAATCTCCCATAAAAAGCGTTTTAGCTAGAGCAAGGTAGGGGCATGTCTAATTTCCTGTTGGCTTCTTTTAGTCACATCGACAGCCTCAGGTGTTATATCTGCCAGTGTTTCTGTGGGTCAGTGTGCCCCCCCCCCCCTTATTGTTTGGGAAACGCTGGCAGACAGATCGACATGTTTCTCTGTCTGTCCCCTATTGTCAAGTCAGGAGTGGGACACTCATAGATGGGGAACACTCGCAGAGGTTACACCAGGCCCATACTTGCAAACAGTGTTAACGCTAAAATGCATTTTGTTCTAGCACTTACACGCCTTGGCACTGCTGCAAAACACGTTTTAACATTTAAAACGCTGGCTGAAACAATGTTTCACTAAGAAAAACGTTTTATCTTTAAGCACTTTTTAAAATATGAATTTAAAATGGTTCTTATGATAGAACAGATTTTCGTCAAAACAGTTTTCGGATGAAACAGCTTTGAAAATATGGGCCCTAGTGTCTTCGATGTAAAACCGCTTCCAAATCCTCGTGGCCCATATTTTCAAAGCTGTTTTAACACTGAAATATACAGGAAGTCAACTTCCAGATTTTGCAAATTTTCGACCCCAACCGGGGTCTTCTTCAGGCTGGCACTTAACAGTACAAGACTCTAGAATAGACTGAGCTGAGTCCCTGAAGTAGATCTAAATATCCCTGCAAACAAGATGAGTGAGGAATTAAGAAAAGAATAAGGTCCAAGCCCCACAAGGTTNATATGTTTTCATATCAATTTGTTTAGAGTGTGCAGGCTTTAGCTTAGGCCTACAATGCCTCTTTTGTCTTCTGTAGCCATCCGTCGGCTTTCTTAATTACACAAGCCATGTTTTGTATAGGAATTCACACTTGCCTTAATTGATTAATCTCTTTTCTTTCAGCTCAACCAGCCATCCATTTATTACAGACACCCTTTCAGGTCCAGCAACCTTGTGGGGCTTGGACCTTATTCTTTTCTTAATTGCTCACTCATCTTGTTTGCAGGGATATTTAGATCTACTTCAGGGACTCAGCTCAGTCTATTCTAGAGTCTTGTACTGTTAAGTGCCAGCCTGAAGAAGACCCCGGTTGGGGTCGAAAATTTGCAAAATCTGGAAGTTGACTTCCTGTATATTATCACGTTGTGTGTCAATTTTAGTGCTATTTCTTTCTTTGTAACACTGAAATACATTTTAAAAAGATGGAACAATGTTTTTAGGAAAAAATCATATTCTAGAACTTGTTTTAGTTTTAGAACGCTCCGACAAAAACATATTTTTTCTTTCACATTCCCCAAAGGGTTTTAACGCTGAAAACGTATTTTAAATCTCCTATAAAAACCGTTTCAGCTAGAGCAAGGTAGGGGCATGTCTAACTTCCTATTGGCTTCTTTTAGTCACATCGACAACCTCAGGTGTTATATCTGCCTATGGCACTGCCGCAAGAACCATTTTAACAGTTAAAACGCTGCTGAAACAATGTTTCAGTAAGAACAACGTTTTAAAACATGAATTTAAAATGCTTCTTATGTTAGAACAGATTTTTGTTAAAACAGGTTTAGGATAAAACAGATTCGAAAATTTGGGCCCCAGTGTCTTTGATGTAGAGTTGTCCCTCCTTCATGCTGCCAAGCCACTGGCTGAAACAATGTTTCACTAAGAACAACGTTTTATCTTTAAGCACTTTTTAAAATATGAATTTAAAATGCTTCTTATGATGAAGCAGATTTTTGTCAAAACAGGTTTCGGATAAAACAGCTTTGAAAATATGGGCCTAGAAGAGTGTCCATGTAGTCTGTCATCTATATTCCAGCCATTTTGCCTACCGTGGGGCGCAAATCACTCCCAACAACAGGCAGCGGCGGGCGTCATTTAGAATTGAACTACAAAAATCCAAGACAGATATCTATGACAATATTTATTTTAAGTTCAAAATAGGCAAAAGTTACGCGTCCCGATTTATTGACGGCAAGGAAATTACTCTCCAATCGAATTTCTTCAAACGAGGACACTCACAGAGGAGTACCCTTATTATAAAAGAATCAATTGGGTCGTATGATTTTAACGTCGGGCATCCAGTGTACTTCACTTTCATAAAGCAAAATACGTCGATGTAAGAAATATCAAACGACGACGAATGGAACTGAGAACTGCCGGTGGAAAGAAAAAAAACGTTCTACCACAGAAAGGACAGAAAATACAGTGAAACCCCTCTAAGTGGACCACACGTGGGACAGGTGTAATGTATGAGAATGCCCCACGTATGACAATGCCCGCTTTATTGTTCGGCGGACACTCAAATACAGAAAGACATGTTGATCAGTGCCTCCCTCATTGTCACGTTGCCGCTTATTCCGTCAATCTTTTCTTTGGGGGCATTGGCAAACGGGGGTCAGTGAAAAACATTACACCGGGACAAATTGGTCCACATAGAGGGGTGGTCCACATAAAGGAGGATGGCATTTTCGAAATATTGGAGTTCTACAGTGGCAATGTAAGAACTTCACAAGATTAGTTTAATTGCCCCTTCGATGTGAGTGAGTCATTCAATGTTGATTTGCTTGACTGAGTTTTGTTTAGCTTACACCTAAGGTGTTAATTGTTTGTTTATACATGGGACCAACAAAAAGCCTATGAAAACATGACACCAGGCTAAGGTGTAAAATCTAGCTTTTGCATGTGTTTGGTGTAACCATGGACCACGCGAATACCTAGATTTTGCATCGTCTGGTCCACAAAGAGGGACCCTCGTTTTGGTGGTCCAGGTCGTGGTAGAGGGGTGGTTCACTCAGCTAAAGGAAAATGTTTGGGACCGACAAATTTATTTGGGACCGACAAAAATCGATCCACATAGAGGGTGGTCCACATATAGGGATGGTCCACATGAGGGGTTTCACTGTACTGTAAATGTCGAAATGTACTGTGACGGAAAAATTGGAGAAATATTGAGTTCAATTAATCATAAAATTCAATTTCAACATCATGAAAGCGTGCTTGAAAGATCCGCACGTGTGAAATCCGACATTACAATGTTAACTTTTCATATCAGTCTAAACCCCAACCGCAGTTGTGTACCGTGCCCCCTCCGGTTAACCCGCTCTTAAGGAATTAAACCCGAGGCGGAGGTCTTGGCTGCTCCACCCGAGAGAGCGTGGAGCAAAAATTCCGTCCAAACCCTCGGCGAAGCGCCTCGGGTTTGGACTACATTTTAGCTCCACCCTAGCGGGTTTGGTGTCGCAACCAAGACCCTCCGTCTCGGGTTTAATTCCTTAAACCCTGAAAGTTCTCTTACAAATATTGCTCAAATATGGAAGAAAATAAAATCTGATGGGAGACTTATTGAGTACAAAGAATTAAAAGTACAGTTTCTCTACATGAATATTATTGTTCAAGATCCTCTCGAAATTTATTTCGAACCATAATAAAGGCTGGAATATGGTGATGTTCATGCAATCTACATGTCTGCATTTCTGGGTGTTGCAATGATTCTGAAGTCCTTTATCGTAATGACAACGCCTGGCAGGGCCACATCGGCGGGGTTTCTCGATGGAGTCTCTCCCTTAGGCTCCCGTTCCATAGAGTTCACGTTTTCACGGTTTTTGCACGTTTCACGCGTGAATTATCATGTTTCACGGGTGAACCCAAGATTGGGCAATGTAGGCCTATTTCTTATGATGCGGGTTCAATAGGCGTCATTTTTCTACCTTCGGACAAGTACGATTCATTTCATGCGTGAATAAATGAAAACCACCCGTGACTCGAGGAATGAACATGCTCATTCTTTTGGGCGTGAATTCTGTGGAACCAACCCTCTAAATGAAAGATCGTGAAAAATGAAACGGGAAAAATGAAAAGTGAAAACGTTAACTCTATGGAACGGGAGCCTTAGGAAACGTACAGGTGAAATGTTGCAGTGCTTTCGACAAGAAGAGAAACATGACCGTCCTGCTCACCGATACAACTTACAACCGCTCACCGATACAACTTCTTCTTCCTGCAAGAGAACAATCCTAGCAAAAATCATGTTCTACCGAAATTTTGTAGTGGATATGACCATACTGGTGATACCAAAATGTCAAGATGGAAGTGGTTCAGTGAATAACACACTGGACCTGATCCGAGCCCTACGTCCCTTGAAAGCTGTTCTCGCGGTAGAAAGTCACTTATCTTTCAAACTTCTCTTCTAATCTATCAGGGCCCATGTTCCCGAAGCTACCGTTGGCGTACCGAACACGTTATGCTCTCGTTTGGCCTTCGTAACGAAGAGATGGCTGTTCCCAAAGCTATCGGTAACAACGAAATGCCTTAACGAGCCCTCAAATCTAACGATAGCTCTGGAGTTCTTGAAGGCTCAGAACATGATACACCCCACGACGTCAGGAGGGCGCCACCTTATTTGCCTTCAGGCAACAGAGCTGTGAACATCTCCGGATACCTCTTACTCTACTCATTGAGACGGGATTCGAACTGTCGGCCTTCTGATTCGTAATCCACCACTCTATCCACTCGGTCAACGAGCCAACTGGCATGGACATGATTTATGTTTGTCATAGACGTAGGCCTTCGACTTACGCTATAATGCTACGAGAAAACATGTGAAGTCTTCCAACAAGTTCGGTGACCGAATGGGGAAGACGGCGGAACAGAGATAACAAGGCGCGGGTTCGATTCCCAGCTGGGTCAAAAAAAAAATTCTTTCAAAAGAAGTGTTCAGCAGGAGCTCACCATAGGATGTTGACACCTCGAAAACTCGATGACAAATAAGGTGGCGCCCTCCTGACCTCGTGGGGCCCATCATGTTCTGAGTCTTCGTTTGAGGTGCCAGCAGAGCGTTTGCAATTCTCTTCCTCGTCGCATGAGGGCTTTTTGTTCGTTCACGTCAGCTTTAAAGCCGTGTTTACCTGACATCCGTTACCCGTTATGCGATACGTTTTTCGTCTCGATCTGCACATGAGCCAATGCTTTGACGGATGACGTCGTTTCGCATTACGGATAACAGATGTCAGGTAAACACGGTTTTCCTAATGTCGGTGCGCCACGAAACTTCGCTCACGTGCAGCGTACAGTAGTCACCGGTCATCCCGTTACAAACGATGTGGCACTCGAAGTGGCCGACGGACTGCTTCCCGAACCCGTCGTTGAAAGTGAAATTGACGTCCGCGCCAATGAACGTGAGGTACTCAGGGGCGTAGCTAGGGGGAACGGGGGCAGATGTCCCCCAGAGCAAACGGGGCAAATGTCTCCAAACAAATTTTTCCATTAAAAGGTCATTTTCCCTCTTGAGCCAGGTAGCCTAATTGTGGTGTCAGACGGATGTCGGGAAGATGCATCTGAGAGGCTTGTTGTACTTGACTCGATGACGCGAAGACTCGATGGCGCGATGACTCGATGACCGCCAAAATTATTCAATGAAATTCAGCTCGTTATTTCTAAGAAGTGGAATGGATCAACGGCGGAAGTGGACCGTCGTAGTGTGGCGAGCTACCAATACATGTAGGTGAATTAAGGTTGATATTCAACGTAAATCATGAAATGAAGGATAGCCTCGAACTAGGCCTACGGCTCCTAAGTCCTTGACAATTTACTATGGGGTCCCTTTTGAAACGTTGTGGGGATTGGTCTTGTCTCCCTATTCCAGCCCTTTTGAGCAATGACCCTACTGCATGTTCCTCACCTTCCTAAAAATGTTGCATAGTAACCCAGTGTTCTGAAATGCGGAACTCGAATTAAAATAAGGCATTCACCAATAGGGAACCCCGATCACGCAGACCACGCGAGAATATACGCGTGGTTTTGAACTGATAGTACACCAATGCCACCTATTATTCATGACGATTCAAGGTGTGATTGGCCGTGCTTGGTGAACCGCATCTCTCGAACAATGGGCCTAGGTCAACGCTAGGTGTCTCGTCTGCTCTATCAGTAGTCATCACGTGACCAATTGGCGCTCCCCATTGC